>CM060257.1:4625000-4632500 GCA_030684275.1 Acipenser oxyrinchus oxyrinchus | reverse complement strand
ACACCATGAGGAGTGTGACAGACGGACACCATGTGTAGTGTGACAGACGGACACCATGTGGAGTGTGACAGACAGACACCATGAGGAGTGTGACAGACAGACACCATGTGGAGTGTGACAGACAGACACCATGTGGAGTGTGACAGACAGACACCATGAGGAGTGTGACAGACAGACACCATGAGGAGTGTGACAGACAGACACCATGTGGAGTGTGACAGACAGACACCATGTGGAGTGTGACAGACGGACACCATGAGGAGTGTGACAGACAGACACCATGTGGAGTGTGACAGACGGACACCATGAGGAGTGTGACAGACGGACACCATGTGGAATGTGACAGACGGACACCATGTGGAGTGTGACAGACAGACACCATGAGGAGTGTGACAGACGGACACCATGAGGAGTGTGACAGACGGACACCATGTGGAGTGTGACAGACGGACACCATGAGGAGTGTGACAGACGGACACCATGTGGAGTGTGACAGATGGACACCATGTGGAGTGTGACAGACGGACACCATGTGGAGTGTGACAGACGGACACCATGTGGAGTGTGACAGACGGACACCATGAGGAGTGTGACAGATGGACACGAGGGTCCCCATTTTTTGAATGAAAACCCTAAAAACGAATACCCCGTAGCTTACACAGAGCAATGCTTGCGTCACAACACTACAGTACGATGCCCACTACAGAAACTCAACCAACTGAAACCCATTTCCAAGCACGCTCATGGAGATGCAGCATGAAAAAACAGCAGAGATCAACTAAAAACAGAAGCAGCTCCGCCCTGAGCAGCCCCTGCTACTGAGCCCTACATGAGGCAGAACAATTTCAATCACAATTCAAAAAGAACATTACTCCCAAAGAATAAATAAAGAGAGAGACAATTTAGTAATCAAGTGGAAACGCAAAGGCAGAAATGAGGGAAAAAAACTAACAAACTGCAATGAACTTTATTATTGGGCCGAATTAAATTTGTAACACTAATTGAAATGAAGTCACTTAGTATGTTGAATAACGTTTGCATCATGGAGCAGCGGAGATGCATTCCATCAACACAATGAAATATTAAACTGTGGTAGATTTATTAATAGCGGTGGACCCAGTAGGCTAGCGGTTCTTGGAAGTGTGTGGGGCTGCAGGGATCCCCATACAGACGCCTCACAGAGCTCAAGCACATTTAGTTCCACCATAATGTATATGAGCTATATCTGGCGATGGTATTTAGCAGAAAGCATTAAGAATGAATATTTAGTCTAATGCAGAATTAGTGTTACGACACCAAATAATTCATGCACCCGGAGCATAGAAACTCTTCAGACTTTAGGGTTTGTACTGCTGCCAGACCTTGAGGTCTTGCATTATTTAGCAAATCAGCTTCACTAACTAGTAAATAAAAGTTGCTGTGGTGTCTTGCTGGACGCTGTTGTACAGCAGCTCCCTGCTCTGCTATCACACTCCCACAGAGTCCAGTTTTCAGCTCTTCGCTTTGCAGTCAGTGACCAAAACATCAGCAGCTGTTTCTATTGAAGAGACCTGCAGCTTTCATATAATATTCATCAAGACATGCATGTATCAGTTCTTTTCATTTGCCCAATCATTTGTGTTGTGTATGTCTGGTCAGGTTTTTACAGTACGTTCGTTATAAAAAGCCTAACAAAAGCATCGATCCATCGGGTTATGATCAATTAAACAGACCCCTATGATTTCAGAAAGAGTATAACAAAGACTGATAGGGAGGGGATCCAACCAGGAAGACAGTAATCTGAGGATAGCGACTGATAGCTACTATAACCCTGAAGCATCACTAGAATAAGGGTGCGAAGTGGAGACAACAGAGAATGGACATTGTTTTCCGAAACCAAATCTGCTGTGACCTAAACCTTTTTATACAGGTCCACCCTTTTTGTCAGGTCCACCCTCTCTAATAATTATACCTGTGTGCTGTATTTAAACATTGTATTTTTACATTGATGTGCTGCAATTTAAAGTTGCCGTCTGTGTTATTTAACTTTTGCATTTTTCCCTCTAATGTTAAAGTGACTGATTTGAGCATCCCTTGGCAGTCAGTCCCAGGGAATTATGGTCAGCAAATATTTGGCCTTTCAGTGATATATGGTTCAGATCCAGGCTTGGCAGCATGCATGCCTGCTAAATATAGAGGCCATAGAACGATGGTAAATATATGTATTTTTCGGTAATAAATGGGTGTTGCTGTCTAAATTGCAATCATACAAAACTCAAATGAAATATTTTTAAAAACAATCACATTCATTTAGCCGCGCAGGCAGTGAGGTTGAAAGTCAAGCTGCAGTTTTTCTTCTTTGCCCTGTTTTATGAGCCGCTCTGGTCGTTTGTTTGTTGTGGCAGTTTAGCAGTTGTGGTGATGTCAGGGAAGTGGGGTAACGGTGCAGCTAATTGCCACGTCAAGCGCTCCCTCATTGGCAGTCCTGGGGGACGTTTCCCCGATAACGGTCACAATAAAGTTCTTTTGAGTGAAGGGCAGGGGCCTCTGATAGATCTTGACGTGGGCTTCCCAAAACATGCTCGGGGGCTCTCACAGGTATTGTTTGCTTTGCAAGGTGTAATTGGGAAACAGAACTTGTAATCCATCTGAAACTATTTGCTGATTTACATACAATTGCATTTACTATTTTGGGGTTTTATTTTGACGACTGTCAAAGGGAAGATTGGAACCCGAGACCGTCAGACAGGACGGGAGGGGCGGAGCGGCACCCTGATCTGAATGAAATCAACGCTTTTCTGTGATCATTTACAATTTACCCAGGCCTCTGCCTGGTTAACTTCCTGATTACAATGACAATGAAAATGAATCACACGCTGAAACTGGCAGAAGGAAAAGTGAGAGAGGGGGTGAGGGAGGGGAGATGGAGAGGGAGAGGGAGAGGGAGAGGGAGAGAGAAGGAGAAAAGGACACAGAGCACTGAAGGACACTAACAGATGGCTCGCAGTCTCCCACATCTGTACAGCTTGTATCTTAAGTGCGAATGTTGGACTTCAGCCGGTCTTTGAGTTGCTAATGGTTCGGAGGTGATCGCTGACTGTTATCTGTTTCTACATCTCTACCACTTTCCATCCTTATCAAGGAGGAAGGGGAGTCCATTTAGGGGCCATTAATGTGTCTTTAAAGCTGAACCAAACAGTGTGTTTGGAAAGAGGCAAACGGTTCAGTAATCAGGCTCAGTGACATTTCCAAACATGGGTTAAGGCCACCAAGACTGTTAGTGGGAGGCAGGGGATTTGAAAAGGCACTGGATGCCCACTAATAAGAAAAGTAAATATGATAATAGCCCAGAACATGTGAAAGTGTAATACCTAAAAAACATGCAGAACACTGAAGCATTTCTATATTGACAACTCAATATCACAACCAGTCCCTCAGCTCTAACCACAAGACCACACTGCCTCCCTCCCAGTCCCTCAGCTCTAACCACTAGACCACACTGCCTCCCTCCCAGTCCATCAACTCTAACCACTAGACCACACTGCCTCCCTCCCAGTCCCTCAGCTTTAACCATGAAGTCCACATTGCCTCCCTCCCAGTCCCTCAGCTCTAACCATGAAGTCCACACTGCATTTCCTCCAGGTAAATGTTCTTTCTTCTTCGAGAATTGAATTCTATTTATTTTTTAAACAGCGATGAAGACTGAGAGGGAAGTGACTCATCAGGCCTGATATCTGGAGCCAATTCATAAAGACGCTGTTTGTGCAACAGTCCCTGAGGAGCTGCACCCTCTGACCCCGTCTCAATAAAAGCACAGGCATGTCGTGTTTCCTGCCAGGGGTGTTTAGCGGTAAGCAAGACTGACAAGTGATGACCTTTACTTTGGGCAAGCGAAACTCCTGTTACATTAACCTTTGATCTCCGGAGCTCTTAATGGTGGTTTCTATGAACGCCTTATTGCCCCCCCACCGAGCAGTTTGAGAGCAGTGCAGAGCCAATACTGGAGATGAGAGCTGTCCCTTCTCATTAAAAAAAACAATGAACTCTCCAGCGCTGTCATTACCAGCACCTTAATATTAATGAGCACTAGTCTAAACACTCCACTCTCAGCTCTCCAGCGCTGTCATTACCAGCACCTTAATAATAATGAGCACTAGTCTAAACACTCCATTCTCAGCTCTCCAGCGCTGTCATTACCTTGCACTAAATCTACACCCAGGGGCACAGGGGGAGGGAGTAGTGCAGGTATGCTTGCATTGCCTCTACCTCTGTGCAGACCCAGCTCTGTAGACAAATGGAAGGCTTCATTCTCCAGTGATGTCGATCAAGCACCTCCCACCGGCAGATAATGAAATGACTGAAGTCAGCCTGGGGTGCCCACAAGCTAACAGCACCCCAGCTTGCCTGGGCTGGGTGTAGACTGGCTCCTATATAAAGAACAGGGTGGCTGCTGCATTCTTTACAGCAAGATCCAAGACGCTCAGCCAGGGTTTGTGTCCAGCTGTGGTCAAGCCAGACAAGGAGGGTGCGAGTATGGGGAGCCAGGCCAGGAATGTGTGCCATCTCCATAGCTGGGAAAGCAATGCCCTTATAACTGTGGTATTTTTGCATGGTATCTTTTGCACTTTTACTGTACCATGCTTTTCCTATGGTTATTCTCTGCATTGACCACAGTTTGCCGTGTTTATTAATATGCTTTACCATACCTCTCTCTTGAGATTTGAGAGCATCTGATGGCTATATACTGTAGAAAGCTACTGCAGACCCCTATCTATTGTATTCAGCGATTTTTGGAATTGCAATTTAAGAACAGTCTTGTGCAGCACTCTGCAGATTTCACAATTAGCAGTCATTAAGTTACCAATCAAGTTATGACGGGTGGCACCCTTCTAGATGGGGTATACAGTGTCCTGCCTGCGGAGGTTTGGACACAAATGTGACTGGGGGAAATACAGAAACTTGTCGAGAGGGCACTTTGATTCTGTGTGAACCGAGAAATACCTGATTTACAACTCAGATATCACAGCGACCTGTTTAAAAGGGGTCAGTGTTAACACGGCGATTGTAAACACAGCGAGCAGCGAGGGTTCGCTCCTCGCGTACACAGGGCTGTTTGTCATCCCACCAGTCTTTTGGCTGCTAACACTGGCAGGCGCCCAACCCTGTCCCTAATGACCACAATAATCACCCTTATCTGCAGCGTAATCAGTGTCATATGCGGGCTTATCACGCACACATCTCGGTTAATACTCTGTTTAGGGACAGACTGAGAGAGAAAAAGAGATATAGAGAGAGAGGGTGGAGGGAGAGGAAGAAGGAGGGAGCAGAAGAGGGACAGAAAGAGAAGGGAGGGAAAGAAAGGGAGAAAGGAGAAGGGAGAGAGGGAGGGGTTTCCTGGTTCACTGCTGTTTATTCACCATTTATGTTTTATTTATATCAATAATGTATCTAAACTATAGGAACATGTTCCAGGCTGGTGCACACAAGTTCATTTAAAGGTGTACATGGGGCCCTTTTTTGCTCCTGAAACAAACTTTGAAAGGTTAGCAAGTCAGTCCCTCCCTCGCTGTGTGAGCGGAGAATGTGTTTGTGCACACACTGTAGAAACACATTGCGCTGCAGCAATCTGTCGATCAGTGATTGGATGGTGCATCTATTAATCTCTTTACTTAGTCAGTGTGTGTGTTTGGCAGTGTGTGTGTTTGTATCAGTGTGTGTGTGTATGTGTCAGTATGTATATGTCGATGTGTCTCAATGTGCGTGTGTCAGTGTGTGCGTCAGTGTGTCTGTATGTGTCAGTGTATGTGTCAGTGAGTGTTTTGTCAGTGTGTGTGAGTGTGTGTGTCAGTGTGCTTTGTCAGTGTGTGTGAGTGTGTGTGTCAGTGTGTTTTGTCAGTGTGTGTGAGTGTCAGTGTGTTTTGTCAGTGTGTTTGTGAGTGTATGTGTCAGTGTGTTTTGTCAGTGTGTGTGTGTGAGTGTGTCAGTGTGTGTGCATGTGTGTGTGTGTGTGTGTGTGTGTGTGTGTGTCAGTGTGTCAGTGTGTGTGTCAGTGTGTGTGTGTGTGTGTGTGTGCATGTGTCAGTGTGTGTGTGTGTGTGTGTGTGTGTGTCAGTGTGTGTGTGTGTGTAGTGTTTGTGTGTGCATGTGTCAGTGTGTGCAGTGTGTGTGTGTGTGTGTGTGTGTGTAGTGTGTCAGTGTGTGTGTGTGTAGTGTGTGTGTGCGTCAGTGTGGACAGGGTTAATGGCCCGTGGTGGTGCAGGTGGGGTGGGGTTGTATTTATGAGGCAGGATCAGGCTGATGGCACAGTCAGTCAGTCACTCAGGTTCCTTTATTGGAGAGTCCAAAGAGCAGGCTGCTTGACTGGCACTGTTGTCTTGTCACTCCTGTCATCATTAACCAATAACTACTTCATGATATTGTCCTTTGCTGTGTTTATGGCTGCCGATGGCTTTATTTCCCACAGGTAGTCCTTGAGCAATCGCGAGAGTGTCCTTAATAAAAGAGCAATAAAAAAGAGCGGGCTGTGTGCAGGGCCATCTCTTATAGACAGGGGGCAGTGTGGCCACACCGGTCAGAGCAGCGCGGGGAGATCTCTTACACCAGCTCGGCCAACCCAGGTCCCAGGTGAGTGTGTGACAGGCCCCTTCTCACAAGGAGAGAGTGAGAATCTCAGAGAAACTCAGAGAATCGGCACTGCTGATACAGTGCGCCCCTTTCACAAAGTGTTTGTGCAGGTTACCGGTGTTACCCCTGAGTTACACCTTCGTGAGCAGGACTCACAGCTGTCCAACCTTCTGGTTAAAAGAGCCAAACCAAAGTTTTCTTTCAAGACCATGTTAAGATATTATATATATATATATATATATATATATATATATATATATATATATATATATATATATATATATATATATATATATATATATATATATATATATATATATATACTGTCTTAACATGGTCTTGGTCTATATATATAAGTTTTCTTTAAAGACGTCTAATCTGATTTTGAGCATTGCCGCTCCTGTATGCCAGTGTGGTTTTAATCTTGTAATTTACTGCTGCTATCTTGCCAAGTGTCTGGGGGCTTTGATCCTGATTTCAAAAATAAAACAAACTGCTCAATATTGCGACTCTGAACCGTTTAACCCCAGCCGTTTCTCTTCTCTGTCTAGAACCACACAACCTTCCCAAAGCCCCCTGAATATATCATACTATATGAAGATGACGGGTTGCATTAGTTACAGACTGTGGGTTTAAATGAGACCGGCGTGCAGTCTTAGGACAATTCCAGAAGTAAGGACTTAATTATTTTTTGCATTTGCATGCCTTCTTGCTTCTGTTGTCGAATGAGAGGCTGCGCTGATACTGCTGTCTTCACTAGTCCCTTATAAAGGTTTCCCATGGTAAACTTGCACTCTAGTTTTGCCATTTTCCCAGTGCTTTTCCAATGGTTATACTATGCATTTACCATAGTACCACGGTTTGTATATGCTTTACCATATGAATGCTTACCTATGC
>CM060257.1:4557500-4620000 GCA_030684275.1 Acipenser oxyrinchus oxyrinchus | reverse complement strand
TTGGGATGTCTCTTGTATGTTTTCTTAAATAACTTCATAAAAATTACAAAAATTGAACCAAACAATAGACTAGTGTGACAACGTTTGTATGTGGTGTTTAAAGGCATCCTGGCCATGTGGATGAGTAAATCAAACCCCGCCCCCTTTGAGAATAAGTAAGCCAAAAAGGGCGGTTGGGTGCAAAATCAAATGCAAAAGGCACTGGCTGTTTTTATACATTTTTTAAATACTAGTTTCTACTTGCATCTCCTGTTCCAAACAGAAACATAATAACGTATTCTTTTAAAACTCAACAAGCAAAGCAATATATACCATATTCATAATCAATACATCTCACTGAGTATTAGTTTGGCAGGAAGTGTCCGGAATGTGGTGCATTGTGGAAGTTGTAGTTCCTTAACAGAGACTTCAACTAAAAATACAAGTACATCCATCCAGTGGAATATCTTGGGAAAGGTTTCTAGCGCAGGGTAGTTAGGAAATGTCACTCTGAACGTTCAACATGTTTTCTTTGATCCCCGTTTTGGAGCAGGCTGTTCTGTACTGTATGTAATGTTTTAACCAGATATGATGAATCCTACCCAGCATGTATATTACATTTACAAAAAAACAGGCAGCTTTCTGAATGGTTTGTTCTTTAAATTCTTCTTTAAACGTGTACCTATGTACCACTTGCAATGTGCATACCTGTTCTCTCTCTCTCTCCTCTCATCTTTATTCCCCTTCTCTGTGCATGGAGCAGATGCCAGCGTTCAGCTCTGTATCCTCTGGGAGCTGACTGGATCATACTGCTTTATACTTAATGTCATTTGTTGAATTATCTATTGTGAAAGTTCTAGCTCTGGTGCAAGATGTTTCTGCAGGAAGACAAAAATATAAATAAAAATGAGAACAACATGTTTGCGAGTGCCCACAGCACTGCAGAGTGGAGCAGTGTCACGCTGCAGCATGCAGCCTGAGAGACACTGAAGTCATTAGAGTGCCCACAGCACTGCAGAGTGGAGCAGTGTCACGCTGCAGCATGCAGCCTGAGAGACACTGAAGTCAATAGAGTGCCAATGTGGCGGCGAGAGATGTCATGAGTAGCAATGAAGAATCATGGCCAGTTCTCTGCAATTGCAGGCGGTTCCCGGCTGAAGCAGTGCTCAGTATGCATGAGCGGTCTGCGCTCCCTAATGGTGACATGATTACTTGATTTAGCCAGACCAGCGCAGCTCAGAAACACTTTCTCGAAGCGAGCCATCGCTGCTGCCTCAGCTGCATCACACAGCCTCCTTCGAAAGTCAAACGTCGTGAGCAAGAACTTTATTTTAAAAAACCACAGCTCTTTTCATACAAATCAGTCTGCATGCAATCCACTCCACTAGAACGTTTCCCACCAGTGTACCCATTGTTCAGAGGAGCCAGTGAACCTCTCCTCTCCATCACTCATCACTGGCTGCATCTCCTACCTGCAGCAGCTCTCCTCTTGATTCACAGTCCCTGCAAAGCCTTTCTCTAGGCATGGGAGCATCCTTGCTTTTTATACATGTGGCCACTCCCCATTTAGCACCGATTACCTCATTGGGGAATGGCCACACCTGTGATTGCTGGCAGGGACATTTAACCACATCCTGGCCAACCTTACATTCCCACACACACGCTATTTACAGCAGCAGGGCTTCTGCCCTGCCACTCTTGGAGACCCAGAATTCCCGATGACGCAGACACACTGTGACACTATTTTCTCTGCCCCTGCTAAAGTCCCTGCAGTCTGTGGAGGATACAGAACTCTGAATAACAGAACTCTCAATAGCAGAACTCTCAATAGCAGAACTCTCAATAGCAGAACTCTCAATAACAGAACTCTCAATAACAGAACTCTCAATAGCAGAACTTTCAATAACAGAACTCTCAATAACAGAACTCTCAATAACAGAACTCTCAATAGCAGAACTCTCAATAGCAGAACTCTCAATAACAGGATGCAGGTCATGAGACCATTCTGACTGTTTTAGGTACTTGTGTCCTGGTGACAGCCTTGAAGGCTCTCATACCGTTTCTGTCAATTTCTTTGGTAGGGATTTTCCCTCCTGGCACTCAAAAACAGACTCGTAGCTGTCACAAACTCTCAATGCTAATTTGAGGGCTCCTGTATCGTGCCAAACTGTTTCTTTTTCAAGGAACCCCGCACACCTCAAGTGAGCATCTTAACCACTATGGACAAGAGCCGGGCTCATCTGCATTCATAGTTATAGAGCTTTTAACCTCATCTCTCAAGTCATCACACAACACTGCCTGTTACACTAACATCATATAAACCTCAAGACATTCTTACTGAATCAAAGATTCCATGGATACACAGAGAGGCAAATACACAAGGCATTGGACATGCTCTGAACCCCCGGGCAAAGGAAACTAGCTGGAAGGATAAAAGAAGACAAATACTTTGATTAAAAAAACAAAGTGTCAATAGTTTGAGTTATTGGGAATGAGAGGGTGGTTTGCTGATGTACAGGCAGCGAGGCTGGATCAATAGACCCTTCTGTCACAATGAACAGGCTTTATTGACACACAGAAACTGGAGCAGGCAGGCAGGCAGCCGCAGAGCAATCGGTAGACAGACAGAACTACACCACAGACATTCACTCAGTGCACGAAGGAAACCAGCCAGGCATACACAACCACGGGGGCTTGATTACAAATTACACATCACAGGCATTTACACAAGACACAAAGGGCACTGAAAAGACAAGTCGACAGACAGACAGACAGACATGCGCTGAACTGACTGACTGGGAGGAGGATGGCAGTTGACAGTGAATGGGTGGCAGTGTTTGAAAGTTTTACAGAGTTTGAAAATCAACAGCCACTGAAAACAGCATCAGTCAAAACACCCTACTCTCCATGTCTCAAGCCTGACACCTGGCCTGGAGGGACCAACATTTTATTAAGGGGATGAGGGAGGGAGCAGTTCAGGCTACATGCCTCAAACCTGCCCTGTAGTGAACTGTGCCTATTCCTAGGGTACCACTTTAGTTTAGATATCCATTATAAGTATAAACAATCTATAAACATGTTATTCATTATTATTATTATTATTATTATTATTATTATTATTATTATTATGTATTTCTTAGCAGATGCCCTTATCCAGGGTGACTTACAGTCATAAACAAAAAATACATTTCAAGAATCACAGTACAAGTATTAATACAATTAAGAGCAAGATTAACAATTATAGAATATGATTAATATGATAAGACTATTATACACTTTTGCCATTTTTAAAAAAATTATTGTTCTATAATCACTTATAACGGGTACCTAAACTACAGTGTCACCGTCATCACAGTGCCCACGTTGTGATGAGGGCAGCAGAACTCACGTGACACAGGCCCCCAGCAGCCAGCCTGATAGATGAGACTTTCTCTCTGAATACAGCAGTCCAGGTGAAAGGTTTCCTGACCCACAGCCAACCCATTGCGCCACCCTGCTGCTCCTTCCATCGCGGGATTTCAATTCCGTGCTGAACTTCTCTCCTCACAGATTCTGAATGGCTCGAGGACTTAAGCATGTGCTGTGCCGTAAACCGCAGTTGACCGATGATATTGACGTCTGAGATATGCGCTGATAAGATAAGAGACTGCAAGCGCTGTAAACCGGGGGATCTGCGTCCGCACTTTGTCGTTTCGTGGAAATAATAATAATTTAAAAAAAAATCTGTGGAATGCCTAAAAAGGGTCTGGAGTCAAGCTTTAATCCCATTGAAGAGGCGCATTATTTCAGCTTGCCTGGACCAAGAATCATCCTCTGCTATCTCGTCCTGACAATGAACAAATTCAATTACACATTATATTCAAATTCACATTGCCAAACCAAAATAATATAATTACAATGTGCATGGTCGTATATCAGCAGGACAGCTCTGTGAGTGAGGATTACCTGTCCAGACCCGATCATTGTGGGCTAAGGAGCACTACAAATAAACTAATACAATGAATGCCTGTTTCATTTGAATGCACATTGTGCCAGTCCACCCGTAACCACAAGCCAGGCGCGCGCTTGCTTTGGATCAAAAAGTCCTCCCACATGAACCTAACCTCTTAAAAGACTCCCATGTCTTTTAATAATTATCACAACAGACAGCTGAATTTCAAAGCAATGAATATTTTTTTTTTTTTTTTTGGGGGTTATAAAAGTTCCAATGTTCAATTTAATACTTACCCGAGAGAGAAGAGAAAAATAAATAGCAGAAATGTTCTGGAGATTTTATGGTACTGATTCTTATGCTGATACCTAAATTAATTAATTATTCATCGCCAAAAAATGCAACTATGTGCTGAACTAAATACATTGCGGTAATATTATATATATATATATATATTGCTATTTTGTTTCCTTGGGTCGCACACTATTAAACAAACATTTCTAATATTTGGGGGCTGGCAGTTTAAATTTCATCTCAAATACGCATCTTGTTTCTCTCAAGCCTTGACTGTTTTGACATGTTCTTCGATTAAATTATAAACAAGCAGCCCGCTTGATGGTGAGGCTGGAGCCACTAATTTCCCTAATTGTTTGCAGTTGTCTGGGCTGCAGAAGGCCGCCCCTGTTAAAAAGTCGGTGATTACAGGTCTAAAGACTTCCTTTGTGTGTTTATTCAGCAGATAGGGTTCAAACGCTCAGATTAGTTAAATTATAGATTTGGTTTGCTCTGGGAAGACCCGACGAGCGCTGAACAGCATCACTGGCAGCACAGCCCAGCGCAGCACAGCCCCGGGGCACCATTGTCTTCTATAAACATTTCAGATGGTGTGGGATTCGCGTCGGGACAGGGGGATCTCGCCTACTCGCTCTGTTTCTCTCCCTCTGTGGAGAGATTCAGACACGGCGGAGAGATGTTCACTGAGAAACAGAGTCATTTGAGAAGACATTCCCATTTTCAATGAAGACCTAGCCTTTTTATAAGCCTGTATTTTTCATAAGCCGTATTTTTTTTTTATTTAGAAAAAAAAACTACTTTCCAAGAACTCGGACGTTGTCTCGTGCCAGCTTTGCAACGCGATTGTATTGGTGTAACTTTCCATCATTTTCGTTTTTGATAAAATTGTGTTTTTCTTTCTTCAATGTTGCTAAGCTGCCCTTCCCCTCTATAATGTGTAAAATGGTTAGCTTTGAATCCAATTTAAGGGTGATCTGAAACCCAAAACGATTTTTTTCAAAAAGAGTGTGTGTTTTTCCCTCGGGTTCTGTTTAATTTTGACACAGCGAGAGTGCTGTCACAGTATGGGGTGCCATGTGTAAAAAAAAAATTAAAAAGCGTTAATATTTTAACTTTTTTCCAGATTTAACTTAAGTCTTGTATTTTTTCCCCAGATTTATAAATGTGGTGAAAATAAATAAACATATTTTTAAATGTGTACATTCAGATAAAATTTATAAATCTAGTTACAAGATTTAATATTTAGCTAAATATTTAACTACATTTTAAATCTCTCAACAAGATTTAACATTTAGCTATTTTTTAACTAAATCTTAAATCTCTTAACTAGATTTAACATTTAGCTAAATATTTAACTATAACTAAACAGCTAAATTTGTAGACTATATGCAAATGAGCTCCGCCCGCTTTGTGCTTTCACACGATTTGATTGCCTCTTGTAATGCCAATCGAGAAATATATAAATTTAAGCATTACAGAGCCAATCAAATCGTCTGAAAGCACAACGCGGGCGGAGCTCATTTGCATACAATCTCCAGATTTAGCTGGCCAGCTAAATATTTAGCTAAATGTTAAATCTTGTTAAGAGATTTAAGATTTAGTTAAATATTTAGCTAAATGTTAAATCTTCTAATTAGATTTATAAATTATATATGAATGTACACATTTAAAAAAAAAAGTATTTATTTATTTTCACATTTATAAATCTGTGGAAAAAATACAAGATTTAAGTTAAATCTGGGGAAAAAATATCAACGGTTTTTTTACACATGGCAACTCATGGTGTCCTGTTAAACTCATAGTAAAACCAGAAATAGAGCAAACTACTATGCAATGTTTTTTATTATTATTATTATTTCCATCCCTGGACAAGAACCTTTATTATTAATTAATTAATTAATGAATTAATTAATTAATTAATTAATCTCAATGTAGCTCTCGTGGTTGTAATAACCAGATGGGGAAAGCACTTTTTTTTATTTCCTGAAGATCCGGGAAGCTAGGTAGATAAATCTAGAATGAGGGTTTTAACCCCGCAAACTATATATGTATATATATACTGATGCACAATGAAAACGCAACAGTCTAAGTTTTACATCAGTAGCTCAATGGACACATACATTTTAAATAGTGAGCAGATAGGTTTGTGCTCAGTGTTTGGTATTTGAGTTAAAATTGTCAAAAGGAGTTAAGAATCTGTTTAAATAGCCATTCGAAAAATACATGATTTTAATTAATGCAAGAACAGCAAAAGATACGACCATGCCCCACTTGAGTAATGAAGATCGCCTTGTTGCTATCGTCATGATTAAAGGTGGCCTGTCTGTGAGAGAAGTTGCCTGGAGAATGAGATGTTCTGATTCAACAATCAGCAGACTAGTCCAGAGAAACCAGGAAACTTGCTCTGTGAGGGACAGGCCACGTCCTGGAAGGCAGAGGGTCACCACACTGGTCCAGGACCATCACATCTGACTGATCCATCTGCGTAATCGTTTTCAGACTGCAGTGGCTACAGCACGAGAAATCAGCAGAATGACTGTAGCTCGCCGTCTGCATGAAAATGATTTGCATGCTCGGAGGCCGTTCAGGGGTAACTTGTTGACAGCGGAGAGACGAAATCACCGTCTTCTGTGGGCCAGAGAACATCTGAGGTGGTGGCAGAGAGAGTGGTAGAGTGTTTTATTCACCAATGAATGCCGTTTTGCTCTTGACAGACCTGACAGAAGACAACGTGTGTGGAGACGTCGCGGTGAGCCTTATGCTGACTGTTGTGTTGTTCAAACCAACCAGTGGGGCGATGGAAGCGTGATGATGTGGGCTGGAATCTCCTTTAACTGCAAGCCCATCCTGAAGTGTCGATTTTCCAGTAGGACAATGCAAGACCACACAGTGCTAGGATTACAATTGTATGACTTCTTGCCGTGGCCAGCTGCTTCTCCTGACCTGAGTCCAATAGCACATCTGTGGGACCAAATCGCCAGTGCCATCCACAGTAGACAACCGCAACCAGCCAACCTTCGCCAGCTGGCTGCAGCTGCACAGGAAGAGTGGCAGAACATTCCACAGCACTCTGTCCAGAGGCCGATCAGGTCTATGTGTCAACGCTGCCAGGATTGTGTTAATGCTCAGGGAGGTCATACCCGATACTAACTTTGTAATGTTTTCATACTGAAAACTTATCATGATTCTTTGATCTGTATTTTTGTTCACATTTTCTGTGATTTTGTCTGATGTCTATGTTGCGTTTCTTTTGTGCATCAGTATATAATATGTAGGTAGGCAGGTGGTGCCAGCTGTGTTGAAAGGTCACATTGTCCCATGATGTGAATGGAATGAGGAAGGCTGCTTAGTGCTAGGCACTTAGAATTGTATGGAGAAGAGTGAAACAAAACAATGAACAGTTAAAATGACTTTTGAATCTACCTACTCTTTAATAAATCTATGAATGTGTTACAAAGGATGTTATAAACCATGTTACAAAAAACTTAAAGTGCAACACATTAACAGATATTTTATAAATGGATCTTTAAACTGAAGTGAGCTCGATTTCCTTGTGCAGATGACAGATCCAGGCTCCTCTTCAGTTACAGAGCAGACAGGAGTTAACATCTCATTTGAAGGGTGGCCTGTTCACAGTGAGAGTAGTACTGGTCAGCACTGACCCCTGTCAGCTCTTGCTCTTCCTCTCGCCCCCCCCTCTCTCTGCCCTTTCTCCTCTTTCCTCTCCACGTCTGAAAGTTGACTATCAGTTAATAATCGCTGCGCCGGTTAGCTATCTATTTATTTTATTAGTAATTATTGCGAAAGAGTGTTAAAGAGGGAGGAATGAAGAATAAAAACACACGCCTCGACCAAAGTCTAATTTAGAGAGGCTTTATTTTTCTTCACGCCTGAGCGATTCTCGCACATTTCTCCAAAGTTCATAATTAACTGGTAATTAGCCGGCCTCATCAGGACACCTTGACTGCAGTCAGGGCTGTAAACAGAAGAGCAGCACCAGCACCCTGCTAGACTCTGCTTATCACCTCCATCAGCTAATCTTTATTATCAAAGGCTGGGTCTCCTGCTGCGTGCACACACATGACTTGCTTTTATCATCCCACCTGCAAACACGCAGATCAGCGCCTTTCACATGACAGCAAACCATTCGTCCCAGTGGCGCTCACTTTAACCCCTTCGCTGCAGAGATGAGGAGGAGGGGAGCTGACGCAGGAGCCCTCACACCCCAGACTCCCTGCCCCCTCTCCTGAGTCTGCTGTCCACTCCTCCACCCTCCCCTCCACTGTTCGCTCTCTGCTCTCTCTGAGACTGTGGGTGTCATACCAATCAGCTCTCATATTGTCCTGTTAAAATACACATCATAATAATAACTTCAGCTGCGCATTGGTTTTTAAGAGGCTATCAAGTCCACCTTAAAAGGGGCCCTTCTGTGAGTTTGAGGGTTTGAAAGCAAACACTCCCCGCTCCGCCTGTCCTTCACTGTAAACAACGCTTGAACACAAGTGAAGTGGGTTATTACTGAAGCCCAGGCAATCAAGACCCCCCACGAGATTACTCCTCAAATCAAACACAAGGGGAATGCTGCTCATTAATAAAGATCTGAGAGCTAACGACCTTCATGATTACTCACCTATCCAAACAGGGGCGTGCCTCCCAACCCATTATCAACTCCGCTCAGCTTCTCCTCCCCTGCCATTAAACACCCATCAAGCAGTAAACCCCTGTCTTCTCGTTCCTAACTTCCTTTCCCTACTCGCATGGCAACGCCTCAGCGCATTTTAAACGCCATAACCCTGCAGAAAAGTTTACTGTAATAAAGCATAGTTAAAGCATAGATAAGCCTTGTAAAGCACAGAACGGCATGGTGAAGCAGATATATAAAAAGGGTAAACTATAGTAAATACATAGTATAACCATGGGCAAAGCGTGGGGTAAACTGCAAAATGAATTTAGCATGGTAAACTTTTTATAAGGAGTACTGCAGTTGTGTGGCACAGGCAACTCAATTTGCATCACGTGGCATCCGAGTGAAGCAGCGTTCATGGCAATGAACAATTCAGTCCAGTACAGAGCTACAGAAAAATCTGAGCCATCCTGAGCCACCAAATGTGGAGGGGGTTTGAGGACCTGCCTGAATACAGGTCTTTAGAAAGATGCTATCGTGGTATCTATACAGCAGGTGATATGAGTGGAATCGGCGTAGAGGCTGAAGGAATGTTATCAGCCAGACGATCGGACCCTGTGGAGCCAGTAATTAAGCATGCTGCAACTGTGAAGAGGCCTTTCTATAGTGCAGGTGTGCTAATACACAACACTGTCCTCCTGAGCAAGAACACACACACACACACACTCACTGACACACAGACAACAGAAGAGCAACACAGTGACACCCACACACACACAAACAAAGACACACACACTCACACTCAGTGACACACAGACAACAAAAGTGTAACATAGTGACACCCACACATGAACAAAAACAAATAATGACGCACAAGCAACCGCAGACACAGTGACACACTCTATAACAGACACACACACACACACACAGATACACACACTGTCGGACAGAGATAGGGACAGGCACACAGCAGCAGCAGAGTGGAAATCAGCAGTGAAGTTATACAGACATAGCTGTGCAGATTGACTGCAATTAAATAAACTCTGGGGAGCTAGCCTACAGTGACGGAGACAGGCTGATCAGTCCTAGCTATTGGGAGTGTTTCATTGTTAGAATGTGTGTGTACGTGTGTCCGTGTCTGTGTGTGTGTCTGTGTACGCTGGGGTATGACAGGAGTGGGATCAGCTGGACTGTCAGTCTGAGGTGCCTAATTCACTCGCTCATTCGCATGCTATCCGCCTTTGTTTTCCTGTAAACAACAAATAATTGCAGCAGATTAAAATTTCATAACTGCCGAGAACTTAGTTCACCCTTCCCTGAACAGCTGGCTGTTGCACTTCAGGAACTAGAAAAGGGGCAGTGAGAGAGAGAGACAGACATACATACAGCAGACTCACATTTCCCTCGGGGATTCCCCTCCATGGCATGCTGAGTTTGGATGCGTTTACACTTCCGGTTTTAACCATAGAAGGTCTGTAACTAGAAGAAGAGAGAGAGAGGGAGTTCAAGAGAGCAAGGAGGAGGGGGAGAGAAGACTGATAGTGTAAGAGACAGAGAGAGAATGAATAGCACACCTGTGCCACGCTGCTTGGGACCTCACACTCTAGAGTGCAGACAGCAGCACAGATAGCATCTCATTGTAGTGCAACAGCTCAGCACTGCTCTAGTAATTGAGTCTGCTGTGTAGATAAAGGCTCCCGGATACTAAGTGCTAAATGAAAATCAACAAGCTGCTCTCTGCTTTAAGAAATAAAATAAACTGCTCAATATGGCCCCTGCTGCCCTGCCCCTGACAGCCGGTGGTGAGTCGGAGACTCTTATTGCCCATTGCCTGCTGGGTTTAATTTCTCTGCATTGAATGGTTTGGGGGCAGAAGGCTTTCATTTCAAGTAACCCTGTGCATGCAGAAGCCCTTTTAAAAACAGAGTCAAAAAAGAAGCCACTGTGCAGCAGAGGGTGGAAGTGTGTGGGGTAAAGAATGAGGCTTGCATCTCAGAAATCACCAGGACTTGAGAACTTTAATGATACTGAAGCGAAGCTAAGTGCTGTCCTCTGTAAGAGCACAGCACTCCGCTGGGTTTTCTGTTTAAAAAGCACATTTTAGCATAAATAATAAACATGAAGCAAATACATAAGAGATTTGAGAACTTGCCAGCCATC
The DNA here is from genome assembly GCA_030684275.1 of Acipenser oxyrinchus oxyrinchus. Classification (NCBI taxonomy): domain Eukaryota; kingdom Metazoa; phylum Chordata; class Actinopteri; order Acipenseriformes; family Acipenseridae; genus Acipenser; species Acipenser oxyrinchus. The sequence continues at coordinate 4,609,012 of CM060257.1, read as the reverse complement.
AACCAATTTTACATAATTAAAGACAATGTGATCTTCCCAAAATTAAAAGTACAAAAAAAAAAGAATGAAGCACCATCCAAGCACCGACCAAGCATGATACAGTCCCTGCCTATAGCATAGGAGGCTGTGTGGTCCAGTGGTTAAAGAAAGGGGCTTGTAACCAAAAGGTCCCTGGTTCAAATCCCACCTCAGCCACTGACTCATTGTGTGACCCTGAGCAAGTCACTTAACCTCCTTGTGTGCCGTCTTTCAGGTGAGATGTAATTGTAAGTGACTCTGCAGCTGATGCATAGTTCACATACCCTAGTCTCTGTAAGTCGCCTTGGATAAAGGCGTCTGCTGAATAAATAAATAATAATAAATAATAATTCAGAGACCTGAGCACATCACAATCCAAGAAGAATGAGCACTGACCAGGCCTCACCCTGCTGATGCTGCGTATCCTTCTGAGACCTGAACACATCACAAGAAGAAATGCTTGTGCCGACTTTTCCCATCTATTAATCAAGTGGTTTTCCAGAGCCTGATTAGTATTACTCTTGGACTACCTTGTTTTAGGTAATGTTAAGTAGTGAAAGCTTAGCACTTATCAGGGTTTGTGAGATGAACTGTAAGTCAGTGAATCCATTAAAACACCCTGTACAAAGGCTTTATTCATGTAGCAGGTGGTGAACTCTACAGGTGGACTCATAGTCCGGCACACAGGGGACTCAACTTGATTAACTCGTGACCTAGAAAGGCTGTATGCTGGGAGACCATCGGAGCCCATTGGACAGGGATTTGAGATGAAAGTTAAGCTCTTTTCCAACAAAGCCTGGCTAATGATTGGACCCGAGTTAGTAAAGACATTCCCGTTCTCCAGCATGGGTTAATATTGCATGCTTGGCACATTATAACACAGATTAATCAATAACACTACAGTGTTACATTACGGCTGTCTTTGCTTTCTTAAGGAGTTCTAAGTGACCTTTGCCTTTATCATTTATTTAAAGAAAATTGTCAGGCATTAGGACAAACAGTTCAACTTTTCAGGTTCCTATTTTTCTGTGATACCGATGCTGTAATAAGCATAACAAAAATGTCATCAGAGGGAGTCATGAAAGCATGTAACACCCAAGCTTTAAAACCATACAGAACTGCAAAAAGATGGCTGCTCTGACACTGTGGCAGTTACATTAAACCAGGAGCAGGAACAGAGAGATTGTGGTCTTTACACTACCCTCTATAGATGAAAGCCTGTTGGTGGGGCACCTCTTCCTCTCCAGATACCTTGGTATCCCTGAACAGATTATAGTCTTCAAATACACAAAAACACAAATGCAGGAGATTTTGGTAGCACTTTAGTTTAAGGATCCGATATAAAGAATCAATAAAGCATGGGGTAAATGTGTTATGAATAGGGAGCTTTTGCTTTTTGTATACTGTATGAAATTATTATTAATGCTTGAGCGTTTGTTCTGTCTCAATATGTATGTAACTCGACAGTACTTGCACTCTTAAGTTGAATGAAATCCCTCTGGTCACGGGCACATTCTTCTGGGGTTTGTGTGTAGGCATTTTTTTACATTTCGCCACAATTTGCAATTCTGTTTTAAATTCTCACTAACTGTAATGTAGCTTTAAGTCCCGAGAACAAGCCTTCTAATTGTAATCTCGTTTTAATTGTAATTTGCTGCCACTCAATAGTTGGGGCAAGTTTAAAGTATTCAGAACACATCAATGATCGATAAAAGTCAGGAAGGTGGGACATAGTAGTTTTTTTAAAAGGGAAAGGGGTGAAGTCAGTGTGAATTGAGTAACCATTTCCAGTGTTTTTCCGGTGTTTATTGGCTATACATCGATTTCATTTTTCTTTGTGTCGGGGGTGTTTTATCGTTTTTTATCAGAACAATATCAGAAGCCCTAGTTATAAAGGATTGTGGCAAAGTGGCTGATAGTGTACAGGTGCGGGAGTGATGCAGTGCGCAATGAACAAACAGAGAATTGTAATCCAGTTGGAAACAGGTTTTTAATGATTATAATCCTGGTCTGGTGACCAAACAATAACTCCAGGCAATACACAACAATGTGTACTACACTGGAATAAATCAACGGGTTACAGTCCCAAATGATAAATACACGTATCTCTCCCACAATGTATGTACACGGTCACCAGTCCTGGGTGCGTGCAGCAGTGCTCGTGGTAGGTGATACAGTTTATTTAGTGACAGTGGTGAAGTGCTGTTCCGGCTTTGTGCTGGCCCAAGGCGACAGCTCTGGAATCGTGTTAGCTGTCTGGTGATTCACAAACAAGACAATTACTAACAGACAGAACAAACAAACAAAAAACTCTCACGATACTGTTACAATCTTTTGGGGTCTCTCATTGTCCTTCTAGGTTTAAAAACCACAAACCAAGCGAAGGAACAGATTGCGATTCTCCACCCCCTTTCATGCTGTATATTTTTAAAGATGTATGTTTTAAAGATGTTTTATATCTTTAAATTAAAAGTGTAACCGAGACGCATTATTAAGCTGAATATTATACATTCATGGCCTGTGCATGACCCCACAAAAATGAATGTGTCCCAATGCTTATTGGATATTCCCGCTTGTGTATAATGTAACCACAATAGCAGCTATAATAAAGGGGTGTCCCATTGCTTTTTATTTTATTTCAGCGCACACAGTGGGAGCTGTGAGTAAATTGGGAAGAGCGTTTAAGTTAAATACTCATTTGATAGCTGGAGGCTCAGAGCTCACATTGAACCACACATTAGCAGAATTAGCCAATTTAAAACGCTTTAAACGACCCATTACATTAAGGAAAGAGTTCCAGTGAGCCTGCAGTGAATTGCAGTATTGTGATGCTAGCAGAAAAGCTCTTGGAAGCTTGTACTAACTATTTGCACACAGCCAGGGGGATAGCAGAGCTGCTCATGTCATGGACCTGATGAATCGGTATCCTTGATAAAGTTCCCCTTGTCTGTGCCAGTGAGGGGCCGATCTCCTTGATAAATGTGAACCTCAAAGCATTCACAAAAGCTTTGGCCTGGAGATGATATTGTATTCGTAGCTTTATTCTCTTCAAACAAACACGTGTTACAAAAGGCTCTGGCATCTCTGGCTGCCCTCTTTACAGTCTTAAGTGTCAGACTCAGTCTCAAGTGGAAAGGAAACCTGCTAACTGGTAGTTTAACCAGAGACACACACATGATGGCTTGGGAAGCTACTAGAAAGAGGCTTTGCTCCCAGATAATTTTTGAGAAGTAAAGGGGCTTTCACTGTCGCCCCCTCGTAGCATCTTAACACAAGTGTAGGGTAGCTGTGAAGGGAAGATGTGTTTGCATCTTGTCTTTCCTGGTTGAGCAAACGCTAGTGGAACATTTCTGTGTATATTTCATAAAGTATTCATTAGAGCTGAATGAGGCTATTTATAAGTGAGGAATAATTAGCACTGTGTGTTGTTGTGCTGAACTTCTTTTGCTGTTTGCTTTTCTCATGATTGAAGTATTAGGTCCATTGGGCTGAATACAGCACAGGAAGTTGTTTGCTACCAGGAAGCAACAGCAACAGTAAAATGAACGAAAAAAGAACCCTGTAAGTTCTTCAGCACTTGACCTGTCATAATATTGCTAATACTGCAAGAGGTGGCAACATTAATATTAAAGACCTGGCTATCAGTTCTATAATTAGAATATGCAATGAAGCAGTCAAGGGACCAAAAACAAAATGTGACCTTAATAGTCAGGTGGCTCTAATAATGAAGGTCTGTTAACACTGACGTCAGTGTAACAATACAACCCTAACTGGGGGACAGGGCCTTTTAACCAGGCCTCGCTGTATTTTCTGCTTAATGAAATGGCATCCTGCTTATCATAACAAGAGCTGTTTCAGGCTAGTCTCTACTGGATGTGCTGTTGATCAGCTTCACGGTGTAATAGGAGGCCAATTCCAGGAGGAGGCGCTGTCTATCAGACCGGACTCTGTCTGCTCACAGGCCCCCTCTGCTAGTCACTTGTGATCCGGGAATTCAGAAGCCACCTGATCACAATCAGATGCTGCAGTCCTGGCTCAGTGCCGATCAAATTAATACAGAGTGAGAGTAGAGCTGTTAGTGTGTGTGTAAGTGTGTTCACTGTATAGTGCACACATCACTGAGACTGCAGACATCAGCCACTCTCTGAGGGTGTGTGTCGGGACATAGGATAGATATTTAGATTAAGGCATATGAAAATGGGATGAATTTCAAACATGGAACAGTTTCTCAGTTCTTCCTCTGCATTTGTCAGAAGCTGTGACCTGTGTTAATTCTTGTGTGGTACCGACAGAGGTGGCACCCATTCAGATTTGCCCATTACCCACACTGAGTGCTTCAGTTTTTTGCTAAATCTCACAGGGTTTGTTTGAATTACTTTTTTTGTTTGCCGCAAAATGAACAGTTTTGAATGTGTGGTTGTCCCGATCCATAACAAACTATAAAACTGTATTACTGAGACTCTTGCTTGTCAACAGAACCCTGGAATGGAACGGTTCACAGTCTGTCCAGGAATGGACATCATAGTAGAAGCATAGTAAGGTGTAGTTAAGCCTAGTAAAAGCAAAGTTAAATAGTAAGGCACACATATGCATGGAAAAGCACAGCAAAAGCCTGGTAAACTAGTAGTGAACTTTTATAAGGGCAATCCAGCTAGTTAGAGGTTTGTTTTGGTTACTGTTGGCCTTTGAACTTTGCAAACATAATGAACTTGTGTGAATGCGCTAACCAACAAAAAACAAATAACTCACCAGCAACGCATTCTGGTTACTATCCTAGTGCACTATCATTGACACATTGTGACATACGATCATCGCCGTTTCTACCGGTGCACAAGTTGTTTCTAGATAGATAGTGCAGCAACATGCACATTCAGAAGAAGAAACATGGACATGTGCTTGCTTTCTTTTTTCTTTTGAATATGCATGTCTCTATTATTAATATTTATTTAATACAGCAGAAATAACACCGGACTGTGAATTACAAGTTTTTGGTCACATCAAAGTAGATCCGGGTGACATTACAGACCAGTAGAATGGCTTTGGGTTCAAGCTAGCAGCCCAGTTGAGACCACAGCATGCTTGGTTATGGTGGCAGTGGAGGGCTCTCTGCATCTCCACCCACATAATAGTATTTTTACAATCCTACAAAAATGAAGATACCGGTAGAAGCAGACCTGAATCTGTTTAATAACCTGGAGCTGAGCTGAGGAGTGTGGTCTCTCCTGCTTTGTGCACTCATCAAAACCAAAGGTGCTTAGTGCTTAGAGACCCGGATTCTTCATAGATACAGCATGCACCTCAAGGTTCCTGACAACACACACACACACACACACACACACACACACACACACACACACACACACACACACAGTGTCTCACACACACACACAGTGTCTCACACACACACACAGTGTCTCACACACACGCACGCAGGCACGCACGCACGCGCACACAGACACACACACGCACGCACGCACACACACACACACACACACAGAGTCTCACACACACACACAGTGTCTCACACACACGCACGCAGGCACGCACGCACGCACGCACGCACACGCACACACACACACACACACACACACACACACACACACACACACACACACACACACACACACACACAGTGTCTCACACACACGCACGCAGGCACGCAGGCACGCACGCACGCGCACACAGACACACACACGCACGCACGCACACACACACATACACACACACACACGCACACACACACACACACATGCACGCACACACACACAGTGTCTCACACACACACACACAGACACACACAGTGTCTCACACACACACACACACACACACACACTGTGACTGCCTATGTGCAGTTTGAGCTTCTATTAGCGTGGGCATTTATGGAACCTGGTCAACTTGGGGCCTAAAGATAAGATAGAGAAATTGACAAAGATAATAAAACAATCTTCCATTATCTTTAGCCCGGCCAGCCTGTATGGGTCTGATTGAATTACTTTTTAGCGGGGAAAGAGTGCTTTGGGAAATTATTATTATTATTTCAAGCAGCAACCAAAAGCGGTCGTGGAGCAATATTTATTTTGATTCAGTTTCCACATTATCGACAATGTGTTAATTCAATCCAAATAAATATTGCTCCACATTCACTCCCCTTTATTGCAGCGTATCATTTCCCAAAGCACTTTTTTGCCAGCTAAAAAGTTAATTAAATTGGCCCCAGCGTTTGCATGCAGAAGCCAGTGCATTTCTGAGTGGAGAGAGAGGAGGGGGGTTAACGAGACACCTGGCACTGCTGTTACAGACTCAATGCAGTTTAGCTAGCCAGGGTAGTTTACACGAGATTCATGCTCTCTGTGCTTCACCTAGTCCTCTATGCCTAGCCATGCCTGCACTGCAACATGCTTGTGCCCAGTCTGCAGTACACTTCACTTCCTAAGCTTTGCCCAGCCCAGCTGATTTCTCTCGACTCCGGTTTGAAGGAACGCTGAGGCAGGGTGAGTCGCTCAGCTGGCAGTCCTGAGCATCCGTCATGCGTGCAAATGAATTACTCCTCACGTGTCAACAAGCACAGGGTTCATTTACATGGCACCGCCGTGTTATTTAAAATCATCCACATTAAAAATTAATTTGTGATGTGCAGCTGTCTGCCGGGGAATAGGAGCACACTGTCATTAGGAAGGGATCTGCAGCAGAACGTTTACTTGCGCTAGCTGGTGGAGACAGACACTTAATGTTGTAATGATGCCCCCAGGTGAGACTCAGGGAAGGAGCTCTAATGGCAGCTTCATTATAAAGACCTGAGTACCGCTGATCACACATTCACAATCCCACGCCACCCCGCTCACAGCAGGACGTGCATCCTCTGCCGTTGAGTTGCATTGCACCGTGGCTTGGCTTTTCAGGTTATTTTTTTAAATGCAGGACGACTCAGGATGGGCATTTGTTCTTAATTTGCCCCACCCCCCCAGAAATAAAGCCCAGTGTGCTGCAATGTGTCTTTGCAGTCAGCAGTGCAGAGTAAAACAAAGAGTCTTGCGCACTCGTTCTGCGTTGGTACTAAACAGATCATACTTGCGAAGTCTGTTACCGTGTCACCTGTGACATGGATTCATTAGCTGAGACACATGCTTTGTTTTCATTCGCTGTAGAGTGCTCGGGTAATATCAATGTGTTGTTTGTTATGTGATTGTATGTGATTGATTGCATGTGTAATGGGCAGTGTGGTGTGATGCAACGCTGTTATGTATTCTGACCCTTGTCGGTGAGGCTCTTGAAAGCTCTAAAACCTGGTTCTTCTGCGCAGTAGTTTAGACGTTCGCTTGGGGAGTGTGTGGTCGTGGGTTCGATCCCAGTCTCCACCATGTTACAGATGACTCACTGAAATAAGAAATGTACTACATGGATAGCAATGCTGATGCCAGGTTTATATCAGTGACAGGGAGGTGACGAGCGATCAAGTTCACTTAGAGTCTTGTCAGTCGGGACCCTTGCTTTGGGATCATGTAGCTGTGGAGGGATTCAGAAGGATTTGCTTCACCTTGACGAGGTGTGACAGCTGCCAGAGATCCTCTGCTTGTTGAGAGCATGCTCCAGTCAGGTTAACTGCATGCTCATCCTCTGCTCACTACAGATGAGTTAAACGGCTCAGCTTTGCTCTGCCCTGCCTAATGCATCAGTCCTGCTCGAGTTACAAGGAATCCCTTCTTGCGCATTAGGGCCGGCATGTCAACACAGATTTCTGTTCTTTGAGAATCTAATTCCCCGGGATTTACTTTCCTGTCTTATTGAGAGTCCAGGGGGGACAAGTGTTAAAACACGATTGTGATTTCCGTTTTTGTCTTTATAATATCACTTTGGATTGAGATCTCAGAAAGCCTGGTTAGAATTTCTTCTTCTTGGCTTGTGATCTGCTCAGGAAGTGAAGCGCTACAGTAGACAAGGTGAACTCTGTAACAACAACTTGTACTGTTAGTAGAACTGCTACACTACCCCCATTACTGATCCAGAGAGAGAAAAAAATGAAGCTTCCCTCTGACATTGAATCCCTATCCAGGGGGGGCTTGCGATGATACACACTCACTCAACAGCCAATTTGAGTTATCGGGTAAAACTGAACCGTGACTGCAGAACAGTGGAAATCTTTCAGCAGCTCCTAGATCACAGGCATTATTAGCGATGCCTTTAAGTTTGCAATTACCGCTTTTTCCAGACTGTTGAAGTGGCAGTAGTGGAGACACCGTCAGGGCTGGTGCTGCAGCAATTTTGCAGCAGTTTTAGGCCATTATCAAGACTCAGAGATGACAGTTGTCACCAGCCATTACTAGGGAGCCAGGCTGATGGCATCTCTGCGGGCTAGCCCAGGGCAGCACACCTGGCACTTGTGGCACGGACAGGCTGGGTGCACCATAGTGTGGTGGACAGAGGTTCATCTACAATGCAGCTTGAGATCCATTAGCCTCTGCTTTGCCATGGGCATCTGCATGAATACCTCAGTCTATTGGACTGTGATCTAGACAGATCTCAGAATGATACCTGTAAGCAGAAACAGGCCTGGTTGGTACCTCTTCTTCTTGTATCGTGATCTGCTCAGATCTCAAATAGCTAAGCAGCAGCAGGATCAGGTGTGGTCAGCACTTGTTAGAGTATTACTCAATTGATCACACAAAGCTTAGCAGGTTTGCTTCTGGTCAGTACTTTGGATACCAGCTGTGCTGCAGTGACTGGAGCAGGGTCTGGGGCTCAATAAGTTTCATCATCAAGGAAAGAAAATGCACGCTGCCTGTAATCCTGCTCTACGCAGAGTTACTATTCAATAATAATGGTGCTCGCCTTTTTTCAATAGCAGTCTGGGATACATGCAGACTTTTAACACCTGATAAATCTTTGAAGCAGGCCATTTCACGGATAACTAAACCTACAGCGAACTGCTCCAGGGCGTTGTATACTGCGCTTGGCACACAGTTCCTAATAAACGGACCATGCCCTTAGGAGAGCCGACCAACCTTCTAATGAAGCCATCTGTGCAGGGGGGGGGCTTGCTCTGCACATCTGTGTGGGGGGCAGGAGGCTTGCTCTGCACATCTGTGCGGGGGGGGGCCTTGCTCTGCACATCTGGAGAGTGCAATTATCAATAGTGGGCGAGCCTCTTTGATTCATTAATTAATAGGGAGCCAGGCGGCAGGCAGGAACTGCTAATGACAAATCAAGTTTACTTTTAAGAAAAATGCGATGTAGTCCATGGGGAGATGTGTTGGTTAATATTAGAAGGATGTGGCTTTCTCTCTATTTTATTTCATTTCGGCGCAGACAGGGACCACCAATGACAGTCTCAATGGCAGGGCTGGCTGTCTGAGCAGCGCTGCACTGATGTGGTTTAATGGGACAGGAAAATAGGGAGACACTGCTCACCAATAGCTGGGAGTCCTGGCGCAGTTACTAGCTGCTGCTGCATGGAGTCTGGAGGGGAAACCTTCACATTCAGCTGTCACTAAGAGTCTACAGTTCTGTGAGTGTGTGTGTGTGTCAGAGTGCATGTGAGTGCAGACACGACAAATCATTAGCACTGAGACTCTCATTTTAGAAAGTGAAAAGAAAAGGAACGGCTGTGCATTTTAATGGTAGGCCTATATAATGAATTTAATGCCTGTTTTCTTTTTTTGTTGAAATGTTACTCGTTTGGATGATCTGATCTTGGTGTGTGTGCTGTGGGGAGATGTGTATTTGGGTTTAGGGGCTGGGTTTATTTTGATGAATGAGATATGTGAAAGCAGTCGTTTTGAGTGATGGCATTAAGGTTGGCTTGTGTTCCTCTAATTGAAATAGCCTCGCTATGGTCTTTAACACCTCCCTGGACTCTTGAGTCTGGAACGCAGTGTTGAGTCCGGGATGTCTTACAGGCCTGATGTATAAACCTTCACCTGCTGTTTCATTTAAACCCTGCTTTGATTAATTAAATAATCATGAGACCTTTCTAGTCTGTTTCGAAAGAGGGGCTGGAGGTTATTCTCCAGTTACAAAAACATTTTATATGGTATGTGCTGAAGAATCACTCCTTCCTACAGGACGCCCTGAAAATCGACTTCATTGTCCTGTGAGGAGAACCGAGCCCTTTCTACAGGACGCCCTGAAAATCGACTTCATTGTCCTGTGAGGAGAACCGAGCCCTTTCTACAGGACACCCTGAAAATCGACTTCATTGTCCTGTGAGGAGAACCGAGCCCTTCCTACAGGACGCCCTGTAAATCGACTTCATTGTCTTGAGAGGAGAACCGAGCTGTGCTGCATGTCTGGTGGTCTGTCTGTCCGGCTGCCTGTCTGTATGTCCAGTACTGTCCTGGAGCTCTCTGGCTCTCCAATATGTAACGGGACAATATGGGGTTAACATACTGCGACCGTTCACCTACCCTTAGGGAGATGGAAAAAGCTGACAGTGTTAACCCTTTACATGAAGTTTGATATTTGTTGACACTTAATGTCTGCCTCGTGACTAACTTCCTCTTATTTTTGAGACAAATGTATAATTCTAAGTAGTTTTTGTCTGGGGTTGTGGGGTGAGATCAAGTTCGTTCTGTGTGGATCAAGGGCATTACCTAGCAATGGGTGAATATATTGAGTTGAGCTGTCTCTGAAGCTGCCTGCTGGGGTGATGCCCTTGGTCATCTTGCACAAGGATAACTTAGGTGAGAATCTTGAATTCTTAAATATATCTAGAATTGCTGCCTGCTTTAATAAACAAGACTTGCATTGATTAACTGTCTCAGAGACCTTTACTACAACATTAATTAATTAATTATTTAAGCTGACCAAATGGGCGATCCCTGTACACATGAATAAATGATTAAAATAAGCTTGTTTAGGTAACACATGGAAAGATGCTGCAGCAGTGCAAATCATTCCTCTTCAAAGAAGTCATCTCGCCGGTTTTGTTTTAACATATATTTACTTTAATTTCAGGTGAACCCCTTTAAGAAGCATTTCAGTTTTCCCATAGTTTACCATGTTTTTTTAATATGCTTTACCATACCTCTCTGGGTTTTACATTGCTTACCTATGTTTTACCACAAGTTCACTATGCTTTATTACACTGTGCAAGACTTTTACTATGATCAACTTTAATAAGTGTGCACAAACTAATTATCTGACCAGTCTTCACCCCGCCACACTTTATCATAGCTGTCATCAATTTGAAAACTATTATTAAGACTACTGATAGTTGTCTTATTCAGCTTGGGCAGCCACTCGCTCAGGATTGAATATCTGACAGTGCATCTTTCACAGGCAATATTCTAAACGTTTTGTTTCCTGTTCTCCAGCGTGTGTGTATAAATCAGACCATGAATACATCAGCGGCCGCTCAGCTAGGCATGAATGTCAATTTGTGGTTTCGTAGCCACGCTGTCTAATTAGTCTAAACTCCTTGTCCCCTGAATGTAAATAGCTGATCAAAAGTGGCCTGTGATCGATGTGGGGGGCGCAGGTCCCAGCATGGCTGCTGTAGGTCTGAGGAGCCAGGCACACATGGAAAGATGGGAGAGAGGGGAGTGTGGCTGAACCAGGAATGTGAACCCCCTTTGAGTGTGTGTGTGTGTGTGTGTGTGTGGGGGGGGGAGGGGGTTGTTAACGGAGAAGAGCTTCCTAAGAGAGTGTTTAATTGTCAAGTGATTCTGATACTTAAGTTCCCTCTTCATATTGTTTTTGTTTTTTCTGTAACCTTCCTGGAATGCCATTATTATCCCAGTGTATTGCACTGTGCTCCCAAGCAGACTACTGCAGTGCCAGCGATTGCAACACAATACATCTGGATCAGAAATACTCAGACAGTGGCAAATCCCATACTGACATGGCACTGCACTGGATCAACATTGTGTATTAGTTCACTTCTTATATGGAGATCTGAACATGTTTCCATTGTGGTACCACTCTACCAATGGCAGCCTTTTCCCTTTGTAGCTGCCCTTGTGCTGCTGACAGGAAGGCATTGTCTCTTTCTAAGGGATACTGCTGCACTTCCTGGCTTGTTGATTACCAACCACATTGGAATTCAAGCTAACCAACAAATCCTGTGCAAGTAACCTTTCCCGTGCCTCTGTTGAGAGGTCTCGTAATTTTGCATATTATGTGAAGTGAATATGGATAATGGCTGCACCAGTGTATAACTCTGCAATTAAGATACTGTGCCCCTTTCCAGTCTTGTTCTTAACTAATGCTGAAGTCTTTCATTTTCCCTTTGAGTGTTCAAGACAGCCAGGGTAAGTAGCAAGGCCAGTACTTTAACAGTTCAACTGCAGCTGTGTGTTCTCATTGGGTGCAATGACTTGACAGAATGATGATAGCTTTATATTTCACGGCACTGAGTTTTGGGTGCCTTTGAAAGCAACGCTAATCCTCTGCAGTCCCTTATTGTCAGTTTTTGGCCTTGGAAAGATGTTTGGCAAACCCTAAATAAAGGAAGAGGATGTGCACAGTGAATCCCCCCGGCCCCTGCTTGACATTCCCCTGAGTCTCTCAGCACAATGATGGCTTTCATTGTGTCCATTAAACGATGGACATGTGGGCTCCAACAGATTGCCTGACATGCTCTCGTTTGTGGGTTTTAATTATAAACAGAGAATATTTACTGAGGGAATCTAACAGTGAAAAGCATCAGTGTGTAAATGGTGGTAAGGGATGTGGAGCTGATGTTTTTGTGTGTTTATTTAAAACCCATCTCGTCCCTTTGCTGGGCCTCTTTCACTGTATTCATTACCCGCCTTGCCACAATGGTGTTGTTCACAGGCAGGGGCTCCCTTCTAAAAATCATTGCATTGGAAGGACACAGGTTTTTGGCGTGGAAAAAAATTCTCGTCTAAAAGAGATGCCCCTCCCACAGGACCCTGCCCAAGTCTGATTGCCATGATGCCAAAAGAAATGCCATGACAACTAGAACATCACTCTATTTATAAGCTTAAAAAAGAGATACAGTGATAAATAAACACCAGAGTTGTGGTTCAGGCCTTGTCTTGTGTGTTGAAAATATTATCCAATCAATCTGCCCCTATGTAGTGTACAAATAATGAATTCAAGTCCTAGTTGGCATTTTCCATGCATGTTAAGTAATTCCCTGGCTAGCTCTGTTGGCAGAGCATGGGACTCTGAATCTGAAATTAGTGGGCTGAAATCCATGTATTAGGGGCATGTGTTTTCCTTTAATTTTCAACCCTTTATGCTGGACTCTGTGTTACAAAACGGGAATGTCACAGTGGTCTTAAACATAACAGTAATATGAAGATGTTAATATAAAATCTTATATGCAATGCCAGACTCTCACATGGAGCCAAGTGGTGCAGTGTGACAATTCAGTGCAATGCTGTGCGTTCTTGGGGGACTGAGTTCCAATCCAACTGATTCCTTCCTTTATTTTCAAAGAATTGGTTAATTTACCTTATAATCAGTGTGAAACCCATCTTTCCTGCGAGAGCTGGTGGTGCAGTGGACTGGTTCACAAGCATGTTGCCTTGGTGTAAAAATAATATGCAACATTTAAATGAGGAAAAATATATATGAAACACGTATCACACCATGTTTTGCCTTGCACCGATTTACACAACAGCTCCGCGCTCCACCTTACAGGGGTTCATTGACATCAATTGGTACTCGCTTGTATTGATGAGGGCAAACGAGGGAAGTGCAGCTTTGACACTTGCTTTTGTTTTCATCAAATACCTGACGACAGAAAACATGCTAAAGGAATTACTTGAAAGAGTATCTGCGCAGCCCTACATTATATGATTTTATATCAGAGACAGAGAGCCTGACAGAGGTGGGTCGCTTTATGAGTGGAATGAGAAAAAGAAAGAGAGTTTTTTTTTATAAGACAGCACACAGGTTGAGAGCTCGGCTGTATAGAGAAGGAGGCACAGTTACTGATAAACGTCAGTTTACTTATTGGATGCATTTTATTTTGAACAACAACAACAAAAAATCTAAAACAACCTAACAATGCACATAAGTTAAAAATGAATTATCACTTAGTGATAACAAAGACCAGATTGATTTACATGAAAAAAGGACCATTTAGCAATCGTATAATCCTCATTCACATTGCTGCTGCTGCTGCTGCTGATGCATTAATAATCTTCATTTTACAAAAGAAGGCGGAAAATTGTGCTTTGTCAAGAGGCGCTACAAGAAACAAATAACTTTTTTTTTGTTTTCTTTAAAACTTCTTTCCCAAACAAGATAATAGGGCATGACAGAAAATGAATAAATAGACATTATATGCATTATAATTCATGAAAGAATGTGTGTCTTTCTGGTGAGTCACTGCCCATGGCTTCACTTCCAACAGTAACACAAGCAAAGCGCACAAAACGACACTGCGCTCCACAGAGCAAAGAGGGTCAAATAATAAACAAGGGCCAGACTTAGTGATGGACGTGTCCAATAACAGACAGGCTTCAGTAACAGCTGACTGAGCTTAGCACGGGGTCTGTGCTTTAAACAAGCAGAACCAGCATTAATGTTGGATGTGCCAGGCCTGCCTAGGCAAACTTGCATGACAACAGACCACAGTCTCCTACGTGAGACTGCAGGTTCACATTGCACTGCAGTGACAGTGCAGTTGTGGGTTAAAGGAACGGTGGCTGCCAATCGAGGAGACTGTCCTCCTTTAGAAAACGAATAAAAAAAACAGAAGAGCACAAGCATGAACACCTCAAAGAGCACGGTCCAAAGAACACAGATTCCCTTAAAACACTCACAACTTGATTTAATAAGCGCGATAAAAAATGAGATAAAGTAGCAAAGTGATTAGGTAAGAGCAGCTTTCCCTTAACTCTAGTTATTAAAGTCTCAGTATAATTATACAATAATGAATGCAAAAAAAAAATACATCTCTATACCAAATTAAATAACAATAATGACCACAGTAATTCAGATACAGTTTGGCTTTGAGGTAAGACTGCCACAGCCTTCTTTCACTAATGGATTCCCAGCAAAGTGCCCAAATTCCACCCGCCCATCTGGAAAAAACACATGTCGCAAACATCTCATACAGACACACACACACACACACTCAGACATACAGACACACACACATACACATGCACGCACACACACACACACACACTGAGACACACACACACACACACACACACACAGACACACACACACACACACACACACACACACACACACACACACACACACACACACACACACACACACACACACACACACACACACACACACACACACACACACACACACACTCAGACATACAGACACACACACACACACACACACACACACACACACACACACACACACTGAGACACACACACACACACACACACACACACACTGAGACATACACACACACACACACACACACACACACACATAGACATACACACACACACACACACACACACACACACACACACACACACACACACACTGAGACACACACACACACACACACACACACACACACACACACACACACACACACACACACACACACACACACACACACACACACACACACACACACACACACACACACACACACACACACACACTGCACACACACACACGCACACACACGCACACACACACACACACACACACAGAGCACCACAAACACCCGCTCCCTCACACCAGCTCCCTCACACCCGCTCCCTCACACCCGCACCCTCACACCCGCTCCCTCACACCCGCACCCTCACACCCGCTCCCTCACACCCGCACCCTCACACCCGCTCCCTCACACCCGCACCCTCACACCCGGCTCCCTCACACCCGCTCCCTCACACCCGCACCCTCACACCCGCACCCTCACACCCGCTCCCTCACACCCGCTCCCTCACACCCGCTCCCTCACACCCGCACCCTCACACACACACCCTCACACCCGCACCCTCACACCCGCACCCTCACACCCGCACCCTCACACACACACCCTCACACCTGCACCCTCACACACACACCCTCACACCGCACCCTCACACACACCCTCACACCCGGCTCCCTCACACCCGGCTCCCTCACACCCGCCCTCACACACACACCCTCACACACACACCTCACACACACACCCTCACACCGACCTCTAGCCAAGGCATTTTACAGAAATAATCGATTCGAATGAGTAAAACCATGATGTAAGCTAACCAGATGTGGTGCAACTGCTTCCAGTATTCTACCCGTCAGGAGGGACTTTAAAAAGTCTGTTCTGTAAAATGACATTGAGATGTGGCAGTCTGCCACTAGGGGTAATATGAAACATAAATCTCTATTTGGACTAACGTGACTTTCTCATTGATCTCAATGCATTTTCAAACTAACAATCAACCCCTGCCCCCGCTCTGCTCATAATTACTAACCCTGTCCACCTTGCCACTGACTCTGGGCCACCTTGGGGATTCCAAAAACAAGCCGTGGGCTTAAACATTAGGGAGACATGAATCTGATCCCCACAGATACCCTCCATTATATCATGTAGCTAAACATGTTTCATACTGTCTCCTACATGAAGCGTCTATGTCTGTTCCATATGGGTGGATTCTTATCTCTTAAACGTGTATGTGCCCTTAGTACTGAGAATAAGCCTACAGATCTGTGTGCATCTCTCTGTGAGGATAAATGGACTCTGATTATAATTGTACCGCTAAATGGACATCAGTCTTTCAGTCTTAATCCATAACTTCAAGCACTCAATCAGTCTTGAACGATACCCAGACCACCCCCCCCCAGCTCAGGTTAGAGATGAACAAGTTGTGTTACTGTTGCCTGTGGCTCAGGATTTGATCCTGCAAATCCTTGTGCTGAGCACGGTGTGAGAGAGCTGGTGGGTCTGCTGGTTATCACTGCTGCTATCTGGGATGTTAAATCTGTTGACAGCAAGATAGCTCAACACAGGTGGTAAGAACAGAAAGGAGTGAGATAGAAACTGAGATTCCAGCATGTTTCACTCTTCTTCTGATCCCAAAGCACTCTGAACATGGAGGGTGTGTGTGCTGTAGTGAGGTAACCTGCGCGCACCAAACAAGGCTCCACAGTCAACACAAAGGATTAAATACAGTACAGGCAGAACTCAGCTAGCCAGGCCTGGGAATAGCCAGGGCAATTAGTTGTTACTGTGGGTTGCTATGTTCTTGCATTGAAGAACCCAAAAATTATGTCTAATTTTTCTTTTGAATTGTTGGAAAACAGATAACTCAGCAAGCTGGTCCCTCTTTGTAATGGGAAATAAAAGATAATAAAAAACAGACAGGTTCAAATATATAGTGATTTGTGTTCTTCAGCCAAGTGAAAAATAAGGTCCCCTGAATCTCTGTGTCAGTGTCAGTGTTTTTGAGAATCACAGCCCTGATTTTTAGGAATTCAATGGATTCAGTGGTGACAGATACCTCTGTGCCTGCATAAGAGCTTTCTGCCAGGGAGACAGACGAACGAACCAAGATCCTTCCCCTCTTGACAGTGGAAACAACAGGATTGTCGAGTAAATTAGCAAAAGTAAATGATTTTCTGTTTCACAATAACTTCTGTTCTGTACTGTTATTAGCCTGCCTTGTCTTTCAGAAAGTAACAGAACTCTGCAATCATTTAATTTTTTTTTAAAATCATTTTACATTTTGTCATTCACTCATTCTTCTTCTTTGTTGATTTTTTTCTCTTTTTTTTCTTCTTAAAATACATACCTCAAATATTCCCAGAAAAGCCACCAGACAGGAAGCCATAGGGATTTCTTCAAATAAAAATGATAATAATAATCACGGATAAACATAGAAAATAAATAGGGATCAAGAATAAACAGGCACCACGCCCTGAGAGCGGGAGGCATTCTCGGAGCCAGATCCACTCATTGTGAAGTGGTTGAGGAGCAGAAACAGTGTGCAGATTCCCTTTCCTTAAAGAGAACACATTTCACAGTCTGGTGGAGTTTCTATCCCATGCAATGCATGTGCTGTACATGAACACAGAGGCAGGCTTGATTGCTCTTTCTTTCTTTCTTTCTTTCTTTCTTTCTTTCTTTCTTTCTTTCTTTCTTTCTTTCTTCTCAATGAATTTCCATTGTCCTTTCTTTTTCTCCCAGAATTATAAGTGCAACAAAGTCAAGAAAGGCAAATCTGCTGTGTAATACTGCTGAGCTGAGAGTCGGTGCAAAGGATTGTAGAGGAGAGAGGGCAGAGAACTCCCTTCACTGCAGCCCGGAACACGCACGCACAGTTATGTTGTCCGTGTGGGTGAAGCTGCGCAGTGTGGTGATGTGGCTCTCTGATCGCAATTTCTCTGGTGAATCCCAGTTCTTTGGACACTCAACCCCCAGAGTGAACCTGGAACACAGAACTGTGTGGCTGGTTTCGGGACCCGGGAGGGCAAGGGGGAGGTGATAATGAGGAGGGGGGCATTCCAGCGTTTCCTAAATATCCTCCACCTGCTGTGTGAAACTGTCTTCCTGTGAGCAGCGACAGCACTCAGAGGAGTTGATCAGTGAGGAGCTTGAGAAGGAGAGCAGCAAGGAGTGGACTGGGAGAGCTGAGAACCAGAGAGAGCTATCCCTGCGCATCTGTTAAACCAGGAGAGTTCCTCGAGTGAGGGTGTGGTAGGGTGGGGTGAAGACAGGTCTGCAGAGGTGAGACGGACGGGTAAAGAGGGGGACCTCCTCCAACCTCCTGTACTTGATTGTCTCAGGGTCTGTAATACTTCCATATCACATTAGGGGGTTGGGGAGGTGGTAGGAAATTCCTTTCTGATGTGTCCCACTAACTAATAAGAGAGGAGGTTTTGAAACTTTCACCAATGCTAGTTTAATCACTCTCGACCCTGTCAATGCTGTCTCTCAATATCAGCTGCTCTGCTGCCTCGAATGGCCTGACGTTGGTGTGGACGAAGCTGCCAGGGGGAGGGACCTTGCCCCTATCCTTGTTTATTTAGGTGGTTTTGAATTTCATTCCCCCTCCTGCCCCCCAGCTCCCTTGGCTCCCTGCTCTCTGGGGTATTATCTGTGCTGCTCTGGGCTGGCGGTGATGGAGGCGCTGAGGTTGTTGTGGCTCTTATCCTTGCTGTCCTCTGTGCTTTCCACTCCATACATGTCCTCAGGCCGGTCCTCGCTGTCCCCGGTTTCCTCGGACTCGGAGAGCAGCTCTTCCTCACGGTACTCGGATACGTCAATGCCGGCTCCGCCCACGTGCTCCTTCAGCTTGCCGTGGTGCTTCACGTGGTAGCGCTGGTTCTGGAAGAACTTGATGATGGTGTGTTTGGGCAGGTCGAGCTGGGCGGACAGCGTGTGAATGGCCTCCTGGTCCGGGTACAGACCCACGTCTTGGATGAAGCTCTGCAGGATGCCCAGGGCCTCAGGGAGATCTTGAGTGCGGGGCGGGTTTCTTCACACCGCCGCCTCCAGCTCCTCCGCTCTCCTCACCGCTGCTGCCCATCGGTGTCGACATGGGCTCCTCACGCAGGGGGGAGCTCTCCTTGGCTGGCTGCGAGGACTGCCTGTGAAGCACCTGCTGGGAAACACAACAAAACCAATGGGACTCTCGACTAATGAAGCTCAGTCACTTTCAACAGCATTACATTAAAACTTAAAACTGTTCATTTCAGAACGAGAGGAGGACGTTTGAGTATATGAGTGTTCGTCCGGTTCCTAGCATCTGTATATCAAATGCCATTGCCTTTACTATGATCTTTGGTGCTTGTGAATGTCAACAGCAGCTTCAAACGAAGGACAATTCAATTGTTCTAAACCGTTCTGGGAGAGTAGCAGTACACTCCTAGGAGAGGGACTGGTATCTTTGGGATGGTCCCGTGTTTCACGGAGCTCGCATATCGGGTCAGTGTTAGATTATCAGGCCAGGACAGACACTGTCTCAGTGAGAGAGACGAGAGCTCCTGGAAGGTGCTATATCTCACAGTCTGGCCTGGCCCTGAGTGTGCGAGTGCAGCATGTTTTATTAAAAGGGTGGAGTATATAAAGCAGCAGCTTTGGTATGAGAACCTATAAATCTGCGGTACATTAAAATTAAAGGACCCACATAGAGATAATAGTAATTTTTTTCCTTCAATAATAACAGGGTATTTTTCAAATAGGTCAGGCCAGACCAAGAAATATTCCTAATTCCTGTTTTGGGGGTTGGTGGGGCTGCAGCATTCAGGAAGTGTGTAGGCTGCTCATTTTGCTATGCTTATTATCTTTTTATATCTTTTTGAAATAAATAGCAGCCCTGCAGAGCCGTGGTTAGCTTCCGTGCCGAATGGCTGGCAAGCAGTCGAGCTTCAAGAAGCCCAGAATCAGTTTACAGGCAGACCCTCTCAAGTACTGTAACGAGCCTGCTGGTACTGTGAATGGGTTAATAACATTCCTATTGATTCTGAAAGTGCTGGGTGTGACTGTCCCAAGGGGGGTCATTTAGCTTTAGTTTGTGCCACAGATCTTTTACAAGCATTAAGGCTTCCTCAGCTCTCCAGCACTGTCATTACCAACACCTTAATAATAATGAACACTAGTCTAAACACTCCACTCTCAGCTCTCCAGCACTGTCATTACCAGCACCTTAATAATAATGAGCACTAGTCTAAACACTCCACTCTCAGCTCTCCAGCGCTGTCATTACCAACACCTTAATAATAATGAGCACTAGTCTAAACACTCCACTCTCAGCTCTCCAGCGCTGTCATTACCAGCACCTCAATAATAATGAGCACTAGTCTAGTGTTTGAGCTCTACAAGCAGACATCTAGATGGAAGGTTTGTGTTATTGGTCTGACAAACAATTCTATTCCAACAGTATTGGAAGTACTTGCAATATATATACAGTACTGTGCAAAAGTTTTAGGCAGGTGTGAAAAAATGCTGTAAAGTAAGAATGCTTTCAAAAATAGACATGTTAATAGTTTATATTTATCAATTAACAAAATGCAAAGTGAGTGAACAGAAGAAATATCTACATCAAATCAATATTTGGTGTGACCACCCTTTGCCTTCAAAACAGCATCAATTCTTCGAGGTACACTTGCACACAGTTTTTGAAGGAACTCGGCAGGTAGGTTGGCCCAAACATCTTGGAGAACTAACCACAGTTCTTCTGTGGATTTAGGCAGCCTCAGTTGCTTCTCTCTCTTCATGTAATCCCAGACAGACTCGATGATGTTGAGATCAGGGCTCTGTGGGGGCCATACCATCACTTCCAGGACTCCTTGTTCTTCTTTACGCTGAAGATAGTTCTTAATGACTTTAAGCTGTATGTTTGGGGTTAGTTGTCATGCTGCAGAATAAATTTGGGGCCAATCAGATGCCTCCCTGATGGTATTGCATGATGGATAAGTATCTGCCTGTACTTCTCAGCATTGAGGAGACCATTAATTCTGACCAAATCCCCAACTCCATTTGCAGAAATGCAGTCCCAAACTTGCAAGGAACCTCCACCATGCTTCACTGTTGCCTGCAGACACTCATTAGTGTACCGCTCTCCAGCCCTTGGCGAACAAACTGCCTTCTGCTACAGCTAAATATTTCAAATTTTGACTCATCAGTCCAGAGCACCTGCTGCCATTTTCTGCACCCCAGTTCCTGTGTTTTCGTGCATAGTTGAGTCGCTTGGCCTTGTTTCCACGTCGGAGGTATGGCTTTTGGCATAAGTCTTCCATGAAGGCCACTTCTGACCAGACTTCTCCAGACAGTAGATTGGTGTACCAGGGTCCGCTGTTTTCTGCCAATTCTTAGCTGATGGCACTGCTGGACATCTTCCGATTCGAAGGGAAGTAAGCATGATGTGTCTTTCATCTGCTGCAGTAAGTTTCCTTGGCCGACCACTGCGTCTGGTCCTCAAGCGTTGCCCGTTTCTTTGTGCTTCTTCAAAAGAGCTTGGACAGCACATCTGGAAACCCCTGTCTGCCTTGAAATTTCTGCCTGGGAGAGACCTTGCTGATGCAGTATAACTACCTTGTGTCTTGTTGCTGTGCTCAGTCTTGCCATGGTGTATGACTTTTGACAGTAAACTGTCTTCAGCAACCTCACCTTGTTAGCTGAGTTTGGCTGTTCCTCACCCAGTTTTATTCCTCCTACACAGCTGTTTCTGCTTCAGTTAATGATTGTGTTTCAACCTACATATTGAATTGATGATCATTGGCACCTGTTTGGTATAATTGTTTAATCATACACCTGACTATATGCCTACAAAATCCCTGACTTTGTGCAAGTGTACCTAGAAGAATTGATGCTGTTTTGAAGGCAAAGGGTGGTCACACCAAATATGGATTTGATGTAGATTTTTCTTCTGTTCACTCACTTTGCATTTAGTTAATTGATAAATATAATCTATTAACATGTCTATTTTGAAAGCATTCTTACTTTACAGCATTTTTCACACCTGCCTAAAACTTTTGCACAGTACTGTATATATATATATATATATATATATATATATATATATATATATATATATATATATATATATATAAAACAGCAATAAAAAATTGCTTGATTTATACCAAGAGTGTTCATGACTTTAGCTTTGATGGATACATTTAGTGTAAATTGTGGTTGTCTGTCTCCCAATATTGCATCTGATATTTATCCAGAAAACCAGGAAATATTTGCACCTATATTTTTTTACCCCTCTGGTAAATTTAAAATCAAATAAAAAGTAAAAAACAAAAGGCCATGATTATACGTTATAACACAGAGAGCCAGAGAGCAGCGAGGGTGGAGGACTCCCAGACAGCACTAAAATCCAGTGCAGTGTGTATCAGGGCTGTGATGCGCTGGCAGTGCTTCATTCAGACCCCACGAGAGGAACAGCACCCCTCTGGAGTACGAGGTTGTGCCACACAGCAATCTAAAATGTAGATGAATGTGGCCATTTTATTTCAAAGTTACTTGCTCAATACACAAAGGATTGCCCGGCACATTTCAGATTAGCACTCAGCAGCCCTGCCTGAGAAAACAAGCAGAAAATAATTTATAAGATGGAATTAGTACCAGCAGCAACGCTGATGCAGTCACAGAACGAAAACGAGGGATGAAAAAGACATCTCGCTCCATGCCAGGTCAGTCATATATAAATAGGATTTTCTGCTGGATGTGCATGCGTTCTGCATATCATTAATTACAAAATAACACCAGCAGACTCTCCTCAAGCCTTTTCAGAGGAGGCCTGGCTGCACGGGCTAACAGGTGCAAGCTCAGACCAGCGCTAATTCAAAGCAGCCATGCAAAAAAAGAAAGGTCCTGGCATTCTGATGCTCTCAGGACCAACTGTGAAATCAAACTACAGTTTATATATTTCATATTCAAAAGAAAAGGGCTTGTAACCAGGAGGTCCCCGGTTACTCAGCCACTGACTCATTGTGTGACCCTGAGCAAGCCACTTAACCTCCTTGTGCTCCGTCTTTCGGGTGAGAAGTTGTTGTAAGTGACTCTGCAGCTGATGCATAGTTCACACACCCTAGTCTCTGTAAGTCGCCTTGGATAAAGACGTCTGCTAAATAAACAAATAATAATAAAAATAAAATCTGGAAATTCTGATTCAATGAACGGATAAAACCTCCCCCTTCCCTCTCGTTCTTGTTTAAACATTGTCTAGTTTTAAAGCGAATCATTATTGTCAATAATCTCTCACCCTTTCTCCTAACACTCTCATCTCCTCTTTCTCCCCTCTCCCTCCCTCTTTCTCCTTCCATCCTCTCCCCTCCTCCCTTCCCCTCTTCTCTCCCCTCTCCTCCTCCTCTCTCTTTGCTGGGAGTCATGGAGAGCAGTTCAGCTGGGAGCCATGTGTACAGCAGGAGTGGCACTCAGCCCAAAGCAGATGCAGGAGCAGATGCAGGGGGGTGGAGTCGAGTATCGACCCAGCAGTAGTGTCAGGAAAGCGGATCATGTCCTGAGTCACTGGGGGGAGTGATTGGGAATGCCAGAAAGAACAGTTGGGAGGGATTCTGAAGGCCTTTTCCCATTCTTTTCCACGTGTGTGGTGAAGTCGAGAGAGGGGAAGGGAGGGCTGCAGTGAGCTGCCCATCAGAGGGGCTTGTACTGACGGGACACAGTGGAGGTTAAGATTAAAATCAGGTGCGCATTAGAGGTGATGAATTAAAATCAAGTGCTCCCCCACACACACACTGTTTAATAGCTTAAGTGAGAACAGTTGCCTGCTCACTGAAGCGGAAATGTTAACATAACTAACATAACCAGAGCTCAGGTATAACTTTTTCCTACACTTGGGAGCGCTGGGCTGCACTCAGATTTGGCCAGACTCTGTTCTGTGTAAACTCTGCTTTTGTGTCACCCAGATCTGCTCTGCTCAGATCTCTCTTTCACAGGTCATTCGCAAGGTAAAAGTAGACAAACCTTCAGAGACTGGAGGACTCCTCCAATAAAAAGTTTCCCCTTGTAAAAGCAGAGCAAAGTGTAATAATGCATAAGTATGCTTTGTAAAGCCCAGAGAGGTATGATAAAGCATGGCAAACCAGGGTAAACTATGGAAAATGCAGAGTACAGTATAACCATGGGCAGAGCATGGGGAAAACTGAATATTTACTGTTAAGTTTAACTGTACAGCTTCATAAAAGAATATAGCTTGTATTTTAACACACACACTGCAGCTCTGGAAATTCTGATTGAATGAACAGAGAAACCTCCCCTCCCTCCCCTCTCTTGTTCTTGTGCTGAGAGCGACGCCTTTATTTTTAGATTATTTATATATTAAAAGAGTCCCAGTCTAGGGTTTGTGTCAAAAAAACTGAAAAATGTGTTAATGACGAAACCACAGTTTCCTTCCTCAGATGCTTAGTTATTAAAAACTAAATCGGAGCCGGCTTTCTTGGCTAGTCCGGCAGTAATTGTGGCAACATAGTGCCGCCTGAACACAAGAGGCGCTTTCCTGATGGGAGGAAAACTCACAGCTCCAGGCTCCAGGGCGGATAATGCACAACACATGGCCCACTGGCAGCAGTGTTACAATGCATTCACCAGCCTCCCTCTGTAATGGGATTTAAAACACGAAAATCAGCGGGATCACTTCACGGAAGTGATCCATCTCACACTAAAACTATTGTGCTATCTATGGACTTCTGAAAAGACTCCTGAGGGCTCAATGTCTGAAGCAAGGTGAATTGAATATAATAATATAATCAGAATAGTAATAGCTCACGGTTGCTACAGTTGCAGAGGGGGCAGACATTTTAGATACACACCCCTTTGCAGTCAATCCAAAAAAAAAAAAGAAAAAAAACACACCTCACTTAAGAAATGCATCTTCAGAGGACCTTTTCATAAGCAGCCTCCCATGGCTGAAAAAGGACTTTAGTTAGCAAGCCTAGTAAATAATGATGTGCGCAGAAACAGCAACAGGGAGGTGTACAAAACAGCTCAGGATACTCGCAATGCATCTGCATCCCGGGGAGGCTCAATCTTTGAGTTCCAGTTGTCTCCACCTGGCTCTGCGCAGCTGAACTGGGGGCTCACATGTTATATACAGCACAATGTTTGGTCTTGATATAAGTCGCAGAGCTCTCCTACAAACACAGATCTCCTAAAAGACACAGTTCTTTTATGAGACAGGACTTCCTGTATGCTGTATGCAAAGGATCCCTTTAGAGAGAAAGCAAACCCTGTGGAAAATCACATCATGCAAATCAGAAGGGACCCGAGCGCATTGACTGTGGTTTTTCACTCTCTCAAACTCTGCTAAGCACCAGTCACACTGGAAGCAAAGGGAAACAATGACACCTGAAAAGGTAGAAGCAACATTCACCACACAGCATTATAATCCCAGGTTGGGTGACTGGAAAACCATGGTGAACTATGGATGATGCAAGGTATAACCATGGGAAAAGCCTGGGACAACTGTGGAATTACTGTGCAGATTTAGTGTAGTTAACTTTTATAAGGGGAAGTACATGCCTACAGGGTAGCTTAGTTTATCCACGCGTTTCAAACGACCCCCTGTATTTACCCAGACCCACGACACCATGCTTGCTATTGCAGTCTGGGTTGCAGTGAGAACGACTCTACTGGCGCAGGCCACACCTCCCACCCTCAGGACCATGTCTTCAAATGGGGCATTTCCTCACGCCACAGCGCTCGGGAGCTATCCACATTGCATCTAATAAACAGTTTACACAAGGGGAGAGGAGAGGAGCCTCTTTCTGATTCGCAAAGCAAAGACACACATTCCCTCTGCAACGCTTGGGAAAATTGATTAATACTTCTGTACCCAGAGGACTCGTAAATTACATAATATAATTATACCCTCTTAACATTAAAAAGTGGATCGTCTCTAGACCAGGACAGGTTTCTTGAAAGACTGTTCGACGGTTTTTGGATTTGATCTGTTTACTTACAGATACCGTAATTACTGTCTTACTGTATTGCTAAGGCAGCATGATTAATCGGTAAAAGAAGATAACAATGATTATACTGCTTCATTTATTATTTACTTTGTGTGCAGTACAGTAAGACTGCAGAGACCTGCCACAGAACCCCTTCCTTCCCATGCCACAGAACCCCTTCCTTCCCATGCCACAGAACCCCTTCCTTCTCATGCCACAGAGCCCCTTCCTTCCCATGCCGAGGAACCCCTTCCTTCCTATGCCACAGAACCCCTTCTTTCCCATGCCGAGGAACCCCTTCCTTCCCATGCCACAGAACCCCTTCCTTCCCATGCCACAGAACCCCTTCCTTCCCATGCCACAGAACCCCTTCCTTCCCATGCCACAGAGCCCCTTCCTTCCCATGCCACAGAACCCCTTCCTTCCCATGCCACAGAACCCCTTCCTTCCCATGCCACAGAACCCCTTCCTTCCCATGCCACAGAACCCCTTCCTTCCCATGCCACAGAACCCCTTCCTTCCCATGTCACAGAACCCCTTCCTTCCCATGCTGAGGAACCCCTTCCTTCTCTTGCCACAGAGCCTCTTCTTTCCCTTGCCACAGAGCCCCTTCCCTCTGCTGTCTGGCTTTGAGTAAGAAATTTCTTTTCCAGTGGTGGCGGTGTCCTAATATATATAGAATTCAATACGGAAAGTCAATTTAATTAAACATTGTCAGAACAGATTGTATTAATGACCGCTCAGAGTAGGAGTCCCAGCCAAGCTGAGAGTGTTTAGCAAATAGGCGCTTGGGCTTTTAAAAAGCTGGGACATTTTCCATAGAAGCTCTGCCAAGGAAAACCCGTCATGTTATTAGATGTGATTTTATTTATAGGAAATTATTATGCGCAGCGAGAGAGGCAGGTTTAAAGAGAGTGTGGTGACTGCCGGCAGCTGGACAGTCCCACTGCAGGGCAGTCTGAGCCAGTCCAGGCTTTACTGTGAGCTTATTAGCTGCAGACACAGTGCTTACAGAGTGCAACTGAGCCTCACAGATAAGCCTGGAGTTGTTATAAAATACTGTGTGTGCAGTGTGTGTTTATAGTGCGTGTGTAGCGCGTGTATGTGTGTAGCGTGTGTTTTTGTACAGTGTGTGTGTTTGTGTACCGTGCATGTTTGTATAGCGTGTGTGCATGTGTTTGTGTAGTGCGTATGTTTGTATAGTGTGTCTTGCGTGTGTTTGTATAGCGTGTGTGTTTGTATAGTGTGTGTGCGTGTGTTTGTGTAGCGTGCATGTTTGTATAGCGTGTGTTTGTGTAGTGCGTGTGTTTGTGTAGTGTGTGCATATGTTTGTGTAGGGTGTGTGTTTGTATAGTGTGTGTGCGTGTGTTTGTGAAGCATGCATGTTTGTATAGCGTGTGTTTGTGTAGTGTGTGCACGTGTGTTCGTGTAGCGTGTGTGTTTGTATAGTGTGTGTGCGTGTTTGTGTAGCTCGTGTGTTTGTATAGTGTGTGTGTGTTTGTGTAGCATGTGTGTTTGTGTAGTGTGTGTTTGTGTAGTGTGTGTGTTTGTATAGTGTGTGTGCGTGTTTGTGTAGCTTGTGTGTTTGTGTAGCATGTGTGTTTGTGTAGTGTGTGTGTTTGTATAGTGTGTGTGTTTGTATAGTGTGTGTGTGTGTGTGTTTGTGTAGCGTGTGTGTTTGTGTTGTGTGCATGTTTGTGTAGTGTGTGTGCTTGTATAGCATGTGTGTTTGTGTAGCGTGAGTGTTTGTGTGGTGTGTGTGCTTGTATAGCGTGTGTTTGTGTAGCGTGTGTGTTTGTGTAGTGTGTGTGCTTGTATAGCGTGTGTTTGTGTAGCGTGTGTGTTTGTGTAGTGTGTGTGCTTGTATAGCGTGCTCTCACGCTACTGCTCTCACCTGGCTCGGCTCTGCAGGGGGGTGTATGACAGCGTGCTGCAGTCTCTCGCTGTGGTGGTGCCGCGACTCCTCCTCGTACACCAGGTCCCGTCCATTCGCTAGGCTCAGGAAGCCGGATGGTGCACAGGTTCTCCCACAGTGTGCGGTTTTCCGGGTTTGGGTTCTCTTTCCAGCGGAGCAGCTCACACAGCCAGCCCTGAGAGGAGAGGAGAGAGAGAGCCATTGAGAGAGAGGAGGGGAGAGGAGAGAGAGAGCCATTGAGACAGAGGAGGGGAGAGGAGAGAGAGAACCATTGAGAGAGAGGAGGGGAGAGGG
Organism: Acipenser oxyrinchus oxyrinchus; assembly: GCA_030684275.1. Lineage (NCBI taxonomy): Eukaryota > Metazoa > Chordata > Actinopteri > Acipenseriformes > Acipenseridae > Acipenser > Acipenser oxyrinchus. Next base: position 4,580,481 of record CM060257.1, on the reverse strand, counting down.
GAGAGAGAGAGCCATTGAGAGAGAGTAGGGGAGAGGAGAGAGAGAGAACCATTGAGAGAGAGGAGGGGAGGAGAGAGAGAACCATTGAGAGAGAGGAGGGGAGAGGAGAGAGGCACAGCCATTGAGAGAGAGGAGGGGAGAGGAGAGAGAGAGAACCATTGAGAAAGAGGAAGGGAGAGGAGAGAGAGAACCATTGAGAGAGAGGAGGGGAGAGGAGAGAGGCACAGCCATTGAGACAGAGGAGGGGAGAGAGACAGAGTCAGCCCAGAGAGGAGTGCACAGAGACATAACCATGGGAGATGATTATGTGTTTGTACCCTGCAGTACAACACTATGAACCTGCTGTGCCAGAAATGCAGAGCGAACACTTGTAGAAAAGAATCTCTAACCTTTACCCAAATCCTAGATCACACTGCCTCCCTCCCAGTCCCTCAGCTCTAACCACTAGACCACACTTACTCCCTCATTTTTGTATCTCAGAGGGAGACAATACATTAATAAATATGTTGATAAATAAACAGTGAAATAATACCGCCTGTGAATAAATAAGAAGCCTTGTTTCTTCTTATTCTTCCACCTTCAGTCAACAAGAACAGTGAGATTTGATTATCTTCGCTGGAGCGGCCAAGGTAGAAACACCAGCTGTCGTGTGAGCGCAGGCCTGGCTGGCAGGCTGTGTGTTAATAACCTGATCGTTGCTCGCTCCCCTCTCCTGGGGGGTGGGAGGGGGCCCTGAGCCCAGCTGCAGCAGCTGGAGGCACTGAACAGTGAACCCACCCACTGGGACCCTAACCCAATCTGCACCGGTCAAACACACATCACACACAGAGACATAAAAACACTTGTATACACCCATTCAATACTCTTCTAACCACAAGACCACACTGCCTCCGAGTCCCTCGGCTCTATACCCTACACCACACTGCCTCCCAGTCCCTCGGCTCTATGCCCTACTCCACACTGCCTCCCAGTCCCTCGGCTCTATGCCCTACTCCACACTGCCTCCCAGTCCCTCGGCTCTATACCCTACACCACACTGCCTCCCAGTCCCTCGGCTCTATACCCTACTCCACACTGCCTCCTAGTCCCTCGGCTCTATACCCTACTCCACACTGCCAGTCCCTCGGCTCTATACCCTACTCCACACTGCCTCCCAGTCTCTCGGCTCTATACCCTACTCCACACTGCCAGTCCCTTGGCTCTATACCCTACTCCACACTGCCAGTCCCTCGGCTCTATACCCTACACCACACTGCCTCCCAGTCTCTCGGCTCTATACCCTACTCCACACTGCCTCCCAGTCCCTCGGCTCTATACCCTACACCACACTGCCTCCCAGTCCCTCGGCTCTATACCCTACACCACACTGCCTCCCAGGCCCTCGGCTCTATACCCTACACCACACTGCCTCCCAGTCCCTCGGCTCTATCCCCTACTCCACACTGCCCACCTCCCAGTCCCTCACCTGAGTGGGTGTGTGGATGGGTGAGATTGCAGTGTAATGACTGCAGGATAAAGCACACGCCTCACACCGCCATGCACGCACGCAGATACTGGGCCAGACCTCGGGAAGCACTGCAGTTAAATGGCAATGCGATGTAAGAAATGAAATGCAATGCAATGTGTATAATTGCCCTGGAGTCTATGCTGGTGTGTCGGAAGGCAATGAAAGCTGGGACCAGCCCCACTTCATTAATACTCTCTCCTCTCCTTGCTCTACCGCAGTGAATAGTCCACTCCTGTTGCTTGTTTGTTTCTGAATTCAATAACTGTCTATTGCAATAAATGAGATCGGTAACAACTGTGTGTAACCTAATCAGGAGCGAGACTGACAGTAGGTGTGTGTGGGTAGGATTCTGGAGGGGGTTCCAGTGTCTGCTTGCACTAGAAACTGTTCTGCAGCAGAATAGGAATGTGTGTTACCCCTGTGTCCATTGCAAAGAGCTCAGACTGCACAGTAACAACAAGCCCTGTGCACACACTGTAAATGCAATGGCAGAACACTGTTACATTCTACCTGCAGCCGCTGGCCTATATTTCCCCACTGTGAGCAAACTACGGGCACATTGCCCCCTCCATAGTAAATTTATGATGTAGACAGTTTTCCTCCAGTGACAAAATCCGACCCACTGCGCAGTAATTAACCTTTAGACATCACTGCATCATATGTATCACAATATGTAACAAGGTTTCAACATTGAGATGCAAAACCAGCCATTACCCCTTTAAGAGTCAGGAGTTGCACACATTCCTGTTGCCCTTTGAAGTGATGTGGGGCCCGCAGCGATGAGGGAGAGTCACAGCTCTGCTCACCTGGCTCTTGTTGGCGGCCACCTTGGCGAAGAGTGCCTGGGACACCTTGGCTCGCTTCATCTCCTGCTGGATCTCATCGTAGATGATGGAGGTGATGCACATGCCCAGACACTCCACCTTCATGGGCAAGTCTGGGCTGGGGCCGGGGGGCTTCAACTGGAGAGACAGAGGGGGAGAGAGAGAGAGGGAGGGCGGGAGGTTATAACACTATGTGCAGTTAATACAGCTGCCACTTGATTATCCAAAACTGAATTAGTATGCAAATACGTTTCATATTGTCCTATGAAGGCATAGAAGATGCATCCTTGATTATCACCATATTATTGGTGGAGATCAGATAACTGAGAGACCATTGTAATGAGGTTGATATCAAACATGTACTGCATTCTGTGACTCTTTATTATACAGAGATAGAAGAGGGAGGGGGAGAGGTAGAGATGAGAGAGAGAGAGAAGACAGGAGAGAGGAGAGGGCCCCAACTGCTGTGTAGGCAGCCATCTGTGCAGAGAGTGCGAGCGAAGCCGATGCCTGATGCCAAAACGGCATTATCTGGAGAGGGCCTGTGTGCGCCCGCTTTCCTAATCAGGTTAATTGTGATTAGGAAGGATTGCGGTTCAGCGACACTGCTCCTGCTGGGACCGAGAGAGACGACACTTAACCCAGTTCAGCACTGCGCTCCGTCCCCCGCTCACCATCCCAGTCACACCGAGAGAGACAGAGACACGGGCAGCTCGGACCAAGGAGGGGCGACCCGCTCTCCCACAATAAAAAGGAGTAAATTGCTCCCTAAATGATAAATTATTACTCTCAACAGCAAGCCTGTCTCATTCTTTATTAAAGCCAGACTAAAGGCACTCCCAGCTGACACTTTTTTTTTTCATTGCCATTATGCAAAGCGCTTTCTGCTAATTTCACTGAGGAAATCAGCGGAAATGAAACAGCAAAACAAACACACACAGATACGTGCACCTCTGAGCGCCACAACCCTGCTTTTGTGTGGTTTCCACACCATTTAAAAAACGTCCACACTGCAGCCCAGGTCTTTCCCTAACCACTCTGCTACTCAAACCCACATCTTCCACACTGCAGCCCAGTGCTCTAACTACTGAGCTACTCAAACCCACCACCTTCCACACTGCAGCCAGTGCTCTAACCACTGAGCTACTCAAACCCACCACCTTCCACACTGCAGCCCAGTGCTCTAACCACTGAGCTACTCAAACCCACCACCTTCCACACTGCTTGGATATACTTGTAACAAACCAAAACCTTAAATACGTGGCTGTGTGTGTGTGTGTGTGTGTACCTGTTTAAGTGTGATCTGTGTGCGTCTGTCCCTGAGCTGTCCTGTGTCCTGTGTGTTTGTGCGTACTCTGCAGGCGCTGGGACCCGGGGGCTGTGCTGGGGGAGGGCAGCCCCACGGCCGGGTTCATACTGCGCTCTCTCTCCTCCTGGTAGATTCGGTCCCGCTCGGCCTCGGGGAGGTTCAGAAAGTTCTGCATGGCCTTCAGGTTCACGAGCAGCGACTGCGAAGCTGAACGTGGGTCCTCCTCCTTCCTCAGGATCTCAGAGAGCAGGCCCTGGCACACAACACACAGGCACGGTCAGAGGGGCACGCTGCACACACACACACACACACAACACACGGGCACGGTCAGAGGGGCTCGCTGCACACACACACACACACACAACACACAGGCACGGTCAGAGGGGCTTGCTGCACACACGCACACACACAGGCATGGTCAGAGGGGCTCGCTGCACACACACACACACACAGGCACAGTCAGAGGGGCTCGCTGCACACACACACACACACACACACACACACACACACACACACAAATACACACAGGCACGGTCAGAGGGGCTCGCTGCACACACACACACAAACACACACACACACACACACACACACAACACACAGGCACGGTCAGAGGGGCTCGCTGCACACACACACACACACAAACACACATACACACACACACACACAGGCACACACACAGTCCCTCACACAATCACTAGAGTCTGTGGGTCCCTCACTCACTGCAAGGTACTGATAGCTTTCTTATTGTACAGTAACCCTTAAGCCTTTCCTGATGGAAACAGCTCCAATCAGCCACAGTAGCAGGAGGATGTGCTCAGTGTACAGAGCAGCCTGACGGACTGACACACAGAACTCAACCTTTCCCTCACCTGCACAGAGCTCAGCTCCCGCGATGCAAAACAACTTCCACCCTCTAAAACAAATGCTTATTTGGAATCTAATGAGGCGGAATTTATATTTGCACAACCGGAATAAGCCAGGTGTGCATGCTGCTGAACTTGGAGAGGAGAGGGAGGGAGGGAGAGGAGGGGAGGAAGATAAAAAAACACAGCTGCAGGGAAAATCTTCCGCTCATGCAAACAACAGCCGAGCAGTGTAGTTAGACAGCAGTTTAACTGCTGTACTGGAGCTGCCCTGCAGTGTAGTTATAATACAATACCCCTCACCCTGCCCCGATCCGAATCAGGGAATCTGTTACATTACCAAATAAAAAGTGTGTTAAAGGAATGTCTCTCCCACCTGCAACTCTGCAGAGGCAGCTGTATTAATCAGAAAACCTTCAACCCCAAAACACAAACAAGCAATGACAAGTGAATGCACGATCAAAGCTTGCAAAGTTGGCAGTTATTTTTCCAGACTGCTCTTTGAAACTCTTTTCTCACCCTTCGTTTAGTGCTCTGAGACCCCTGCGATTCAGCACACTTTTAAGAGCCCCAGGAATGTAGGTCACTGGCGTTTGGAAATAGTTAACAAAATGGTTAAACCTTTTTTTTAATTGCACACATGCATGCTGCATATTTGACGAATCTGTGCTTAATTTTTAGATTAATGCAAGTGGTTGCATTACATGGCAGGTGGAGCGGAACGGCTCATCCTCACGATGGGGGGTGTGTACACAGCGGCCGTAGAGAAAGCAGGGGACCCCTGGGGGCCACGCTGGGAGTCCTCTGGGCTGTTTGACTGTGCTACCCCCACACTGTGACTAGGGCAGAGTCATGGAGGAACTGGCACACCTGATACTGCTCAGCTCAGCTCTCACAGACACGGATCCACACAGCCACTGATGCACAACCACTGACACAACTGCTTTGGTTTTGTCCTACTCAAGTTACTTTGACCAAAGACTGTGTTCAAGTGGCTTCAGCAACCATATATAAAAAAATAGATAGATAGATAGATAGATAGATAAATAGATAGATAGATAGATAGATAGATAGATAGATAGATAGATAGATAGATAGATAGTATTTGTATATGACTGTTTTCAGATTGTAAAAGGTGTAATTGGTGACACAGGTGACACTTTGCTACAGTCTATAGCTGTGAGTCTATAGCCGTGAGTCTATAGCCGTGAGTCTATAGTCAGTGAGTCTATAGCCATGAGTACTACAGAATCACTCTGATCATCTCTGTTTGTCAATATAAAACACAAACGAATTATTAACAAACCAATGGCCAGGAGGAAATTATCTCTGCCCATGAATCAGGGGGTGTGCTGTTATTCAAAGCCTTCAAAAATGTCTTAAGAGAGAGAGCAATATGGGTCCTAATCACAACAGAAAAAACGGCATCAGTATGGATGGCTCAAGGTGACAGCAAGGTGAATATAAGGATGTTGTAAAGTATGATGTGTATCGTTCGCCTGCTCACCTGCGTCCTGTTGAAAGCCACCCTGGCGAAGACGGCCTGTGAGACGCTGGCTCTCTTCAGCTCGTCCCGCACCTGCTGGTAGATTTCGGGCGAGACCTCCACACCGCTGGGGTTGGAGCCGGGCTCGGCGGGCTTGGCAGGGCGCGGGATGGGCGGGTGGTTCAGGAACTGCTGGTTGATGCCCTGGGGGTGCTGGTGCGCAAGGAGCCGGCTGACCGCTAGCTGCTGGTTGATGAGGTGCGCCATGGCCAGCTGCTGCCGGACCAGCTGGGGGTTGAGCTGGGGGGAGAGCAGGCCTGTGGGGCCCATGAGGGGCTGCAGCGTGGCTCCGGGGGGGACCTGGCTGCGCAGGGGTGGGCTGTGGTGCAGCTGGCTGTGAGGGGACGGCTGCTGCTGCTGCTGCTGTTGAGGTTCCCGCTGCTCTCCCCCTCCACCCAGCGAGCTCAGCTGGGTCAGGCCGGGCAGGTGTGAGGGACGCTGGCCCAGGACGCAGAACTCAGACAGGTTGTCTCTCTCCACTATTGGGGACAAGACACAGTCACACTCTCTCCTGCGGCTCACCTGTTATAATGTGCATGCATGTTACACAAGATTTAGCACCACATTCATTGCATTGCAGGTTCATCTTCTTATATTGTAAAGATGATTTATAATAAATCACATTTTTACAGCTGACCCTGGGCCCGATTGTCCACTGTGGGTAAATTGCCCACTTCATAAACGTACCATGGAGGGGGCAATTTGCCTGAAAGTTGCTCATAGTAGAAATTACAGGTCCCTTGTCTCTTAGAGGACTATATTTTTGACTCACACTGTTTCAAGCATTTAAAGCACAGCCATATTCACATTGACTCGGCTATTGAAAGAGACAGTGGGGAGCTGATGAGATGATTCAGAGCAAGTAGAGGCTGAGTTTTCTCACCTTTGATTTCCGTGTTTTCTCTTCCCGCCCACATCTTCTCTAAGTAATCCCCTGTATAGAGGAAGAAAAAGGGACATGAAAACAAAGGGAGAGAACAGAGACCGCATCACACTGACAGCAAGGGAAAAACTCTGCAGAGAAAACACCTTGATTACAACAGGATGCAAGCCTCAATCCTGGAGTGAGATTCATCGAGAGTAGAGAAAAGGGTGAGAACGGAGAACGCATCACACTGACAGCAAGGGAAAAACTCTGCAGAGAAAACACCTTGATTACAACAGGACGCAAGCCTCAATCCTGGAGTGAGATTCATCAAGAGTAGAGAAAAGGGTGAGAACGGAGAACGCATCACACTGACAGCAAGGGAAAAACTCTGCAGAGAAAACACCTTGATTACAACAGGACGCAAGCCTCAATCCTGGAGTGAGATTCATCGAGAGTAGAGAAAAGGGTGAGAACGGAGAACGCATCACACTGACAGCAAGGGAAAAACTCTGCAGAGAAAACACCTTGATTACAACAGGACGCAAGCCTCAATCCTGGAGTGAGATTCATCGAGAGTAGAGAAAAGGGTGAGAATAGAGAACGCATCACACTGACAGCAAGGGAAAAACTCTGCCGAGAAAACATAGGGAGGCTTGATAAGCTGGTTTGAATTCCTTTGCCAACTGGACCAGCTCTGGAGTTTGTGTTTGCTGGCAGATCTCTACAGTCACTGAGCGCAGTTCAACGCGTGATACGTGTGAATGCTCAATTTCATAAGAAGCCTGCTCCTCAGCATTGCGCAATGAACAGTACATTGGGATGGTCTGATCTTGTCAATAGGAGGCTCTTCCACTGATGTACAACTACCTGCCAGGGTTCTCCAGTTTAGATCCCAGATTATTTCTGTCGCTGCTTTGGTGAGGCAAGGTATAATTATCTCATATGCTCCGCTCTGAATACCCAGAACATCTCAGCAGAGCCATGAAAAAGAGCTTCAGAGACGATACCTTTAGAAACTGCCACATGCCCACACAGGCATACACCCGTACACCCGTACACACAGACAGACAAAAGCACAAACGCATGTACTCACATGCACACACAGACAGGTATACTGTGCACACATGCACACACAGACACACACACACACTCCAGTCAATCCAAACCCTAGCACATGACCTGCGATGCAGATGCATTGACTGTAGAGGATAATCACAGCGCCCCCAGCCCCTAAAGATATTAACAGGCTAAGTCTGAACCAGATCCCAGTCGAGACACACCCCTGCCCAGCTGCCTGCAGCCCTGCTGGGCTATCTGTGACGGTGTGAATATCAATCTAAATGTGTTGAAATGAACCAACGGCTGCAAAAGGAATTGTAAGAAAAGCATAACTTGATGGATAGTAAACCTAGATATCGAAATAAATTGGAAAACATACTGCTCTTCCTGCATAAAAGAGCCTGACCTTGATTTACTCCAATAAAATGTGATCTTCATTAACCTTAATAAAGATTGACAGCCGCTGCAGCCAATGGGGTTTGTGGGTTTCTTTTGTCCAATCACATTTCTGCTCTAGTCCTTTTAGCATCTGTTCCTGATGAGCGGCACTCACAGGCCGGCTGCTTTCTATCCCTGAGTTCCATTTTTGAAACGCAAAAAACAAAACTAAAAAACGCTATTCTGTAACCCGAAGCGATTTCTCAGCAAACAGAGCTTTTTATTCTGTGTTTTGGGTTGTGTTTACTTTGATCTGGTTCACAGTGTAATTACTCCATTTTTAAAAATGATTTCTAAGTAAAGAGGAGCATTCTTCATGCCGGGCCGTCTATATATGGTTATCTGTAACAGAATCCCCGAGTTTAACTTTAGGAAACTATGGTTTTGATTAGGAGGGAATCGTTTAGTTCCCACTACTTTATTAAAAAAGACATTAGCACATAATTCAAACCATGTTGAGCTCAGCTAAGACCATGATGTTTTTAAGCATTCTATTTCAGCGAGTCACAGCTTCTCTGCTTAGAGGGTAGAGCTACGAAGACAAAGACATTGCTATGGTCATGTGAATGTAGTGGGCAGTGTTGTGTGATGCCCTGCCGTTACGGATTGGGTCCCCTCTCGATGAGATGACGTTAAAAGCTCTAAAACCACGAATCCAGACGAACCCGGCTCTTTTGCATTGTGGTTAAGACGCTAGCCTGCAGCGCACGCAGGTCGCCGGGTTCAGGCCCAGCCTCCACCTGTTATAAAGGCGCCCCCTCCCTGTCAGTACCATGCTCCCCCCTGGACCTCTCCTCACCTTTAATCTTCTTGTATTTCTTGTACCAGCGGCCGAACTCCTGGCACTTGGTAGAGGAGACGTTAGCGTAGTAGGTGCTGTTAACGATGGAGGAGATCATACTCTGTGGAGAGGAAACAGGACTCAGCAACACTGCTCTGGGACACAGCCTGGGCTCTGAACTTTCAGTGCTCTGGGCAAATTACGCAATACTACCCAGTGCTTGACTACGGTCTGTCTATTCCAGCTCAGGCCCGGGTTGAATTGTATGTAAGCCGACCTGAAGTGAGCACAAGGCAATCTGGAGAACTGTCGTCGTCTCACTGTCCCTCCCACACACTGCCCTTCCCACACACTGCCAGGAAAGGAGGGACATAGAGAGTGTTTAACTTTAAAAACTGCTCTTTTTATCTGTCAGGGTAAGATATTCTGATTTGCTTATAAAGCTGTTGATTGTGCCCAAGGAATTCAATTAAACATGAGCTTTCCCTTCTGCCAGCTTCCCCATCGACAATGGATAACTGCAAAGCATATGACATGGTTTATTTAGATTTCCAGAAAGCTTTTGACAAAGTCCTGAATTAAAGATTAATTCTCAAACTGGACGCAGTAGGGATTCAAGGAAATGCATGCACATGGATTAGGGAGTGGTTAACATGTAGAAAACAGAAAGTACTGATTAGAGGAGAAACCTCAAAATGGAGCGAGGCAACCAGTGGTGTACCACAGGGATCAGTATTAGGTCCTCTGCTATTCCTAATTTACATTAATGACTTAGATTCTGGTATAGTAAGCAAACTTGTTAAATTTGCAGACGACACAAAAATAGGAAGAGTGGCAAGCAGCAGCAAAGGTCATTCAAAATGATCTAGACAGCATTCAGAACTGGGCAGACACATGGCAAATGACATTTAATAGAGAAAAGTGTAAGGTACTGCACGCAGTCAATAAAAATGTGCATTATAAATATCATATGGGAGAATATGAAATTGAAGAAGGAATCTATGAAAAAGACCTAGGAGTTTATGTTGACTCATAAATGTCTTCATCTAGACAATGTGGGGAAGCTATAAAAAAGGTCAACAAGATGCTCGGCCATATATAGTGAAAAGTCTTGAATTTAAATCAAGGGAAGTAATGTTAAAAATTTACAATGCATTAGTAAGACCTCATCTAGAATATTGTGTTCAGTTCTGGTCACCTCGCTACAAAAAGTACAGTATATTGCTGCTCTAGAAAGAGTGCAAAGAAGAGCAACCAGAATTATCCCAGGTTTAAAAGGCATGTCATATACAGACAGGCTTAAATAATTGAATCTATTCAGTCTTGAACAAAGAAGACTATGCAGTGATCTGATTCAAGCATTCAAAATCCTAAAAGGTATAGACAATGTCGACCCAGGGGATGTTTTCGACCTGAAAAAAGAAACAACGACCAGTGGTCACAAATGGAGATTGGATAAAGGGGCATTCAGTAAAGAAAATAGGAGGCACTTTTTTACACAGAGAATTGTGGGAGTCTGGAACCAACTCCCCAGTAATGTTGTTGAAGGTGACACCCTGGGATCCTTCAAGAAGCTGCTTGATGAGATTCCGGGATCAATAAGCTACTAACAACCAAATGAGCCAGATGGGCCGAATGGCCTCCTCTCGTTTGTAAACTTTCTAATATTTTTCTATGTTTTTATGATCTTCTGTTCCAGCTTTCTGGCTGTCTTGTGAGCTGGCCGGGAAGCTCCTGGAGGATAATTCTCACAGATCCCTCTGTCTGTTCGGACAGAACTTTCCAACTGGGTGTAATCAACAAAGAGGAGGACAGGAAGAGGCTTTCACTAACCCTACAACTCCAGCGCCACCGCCGGCCCCACAAGAAGCACTTCACAAAGGCGCTATAGATGCTTAATAGACTGTGAAATACATAAATAAGACTATAATACTGTTTATATACATGAATGACGTATTAGTGTATATTAGAACATTCTTACAAAATGGTATAGCAGAAAATGATCTTAAATGTGTGTTGTAATAGAGTGCTATTATCTTAACTGTTTGTAACATTATTATTATTATTTATTTCTTAGCAGACACCCTTATCCAGGGCGACTTAGAGTCGTAAACAAAAATACATTTTTTTGGTCATTATGTTTACAACCACTCATAATGGATCCCTTAACTAAAGAGTTCTCATTTTTTGTGGGTTCACATTATGATTAAGTTGTGTGGGGTTTAAAGTTGTACAGCAGGGTCTTTGGGGGCCCAAAGACCCTGGCAGGGGGGCTGACTGGGGTGAAGCTGCACATGTGTGAGAGCCTTGGCTCCCAGATCAGTCGGCCCTGCCTCGATAGATCTATGAGCCTGTGTCCCTGCCATGCATCTCTGCAGCTCTCCAAAACATGGGAAACCTCACTTAATTGGATGGGTAAAGCAGCAGGAAACAGAAAATGAAGTGGCGGTGGTGTAATCTTTAGGAAAAGGAAACGTACTTCAGCTGTGAACTGTTCCCGGCAGAGTCAGAAATCTAGTAAATCTCTGACTCTGACAGCTCTCCCACAGCCCTGTGGCTTTGTGGTTAGGGCAGAGGAGACTGGGAGACAGGAGATCCCAGTTACCCCCCCCCCAACCCCTCTTCATATAGAAGGCTGTGTGGTCCAGTGGTTAAAGAAATGGGCTTGTAATCAGGAAGTCCCCGGTTCAAATCCCAGCTCAGCCACTGACTCATTGTGTGACCCTGAGCAAGTCACTGAACCTGAGATGTTGTTGTAAGCGACTCTGCAGCTGATGCATAGTTCACCTAGTCTCGTTTCTTGTAAAGCGCATTGTGATGGTGGTCCACTATGAAAGGCACTATATAAAGATTATTATATCCTGAAGGATCACACACACACAGATGAAGGACGAAGGGCTGTCCCTGCCCTCCAGTTTCAGCAGCACAAACAGTCTAATAAGCAACAGCAGTGAGTGTGTGGTTTGAGTCCTGGGAGACAGCTCTGCAATCTTCTGCTGCTGATAACAGATTAACCACTTGGGTGTCATAATAAGCTTTCCACATATGGTGTGGTATTATTGAGTGAATTTGAGCCCTAAAGTGATCTGGGGAACGCTTTTATTAAACCAGAGGGAGACATTGGGTTACTCTCTCTGTTTTTTTGTTTTTTTTTACACACACACACCTATCAAAGGGAGAATGCAATACACATTTCAGGTATTTCTATCAGTAACTTTGATAATATAGGAATGGTTTATCAGCCCACAACTGCCTTGTGTTTTTAACTAACTGTACATATTAAAATATTTACTATTCAAGGACAGGGCAGCTTTTCTTGTTTTGAAATCAACACGTTAACCAATGAATTTATTTCATACATGTTAATAAATACTTCTTAACCTTTTATGGTCCGCCCAATGTTAAATATCCTGCCGGCGACCTGGCCCTTTAACTCTTTTTACTCAGGAGATTCAGACCTTCAAAACAAGGTCCTACTTGTGTATTTCTGGTAGATGACCATGTCAGGAGATAGCCGTGAACACGAGTGTTTTGGAATATTGCTGCTGCTCTGAAGACAGACCTGCCTTGGTGCAGTAAACAAACATTTTCACACAAAATCTTTACAAAATAAGAGAAATGGCGATATCTAAGGCACAAGAACCTATTTTCTGATAAATACATATTTGTTTTTCCTGTCTGTGGATCAGATGCACGAGACCAGAGCTGTTTAGGGTTATGTTGCCATGGTTGCCACAGTGCCGGCCATTCAAGCCACAGTGAACAGCCCCATCTTCTGCCACATGATCAGGGTGGCTGGAACGAATAGTTTTAATGGTTTGTTTGTTTGTTTGTTTTCTTTTGCACATTTTCAATTAATCAGTTTTTGTTTGGTTGATTTTGGTCTTTACCATACCTCCCTGGGCTTCACCATGCTTTCACTGTGTTGCATTACTCTTCACCATGCTTGCACTATGCTGTATCGCTGTTTGCTATGCTTGTACTATGGGCACGCCGAGTGAGGACCGCAGGGAGTGTGCTGGCTGTGCTGGTTCAGGTCTGACCTGTGAGAGAGGGCACTCTTTGGCCAGTGTGCTCTGGTTCATCTCCTTCAGCAGCTCTTTCAGGGCATTCCGCACAGTAGCGTGGTTCCACTGCTCCGCGGGCAAGTCCTCCAACTTGGCACGGCTAAAAAAAAAAAAAAAACAACAAAAAACTCACCGGACTGCTTGGCAAAGTAGATTAGATTACTGTACAGCAGCGGCTCTCAAACCTCTCCAAGCCGGGACACACTCACATGTGACATGGGTAGGCCCCTGATAGTGGCGATATGTCCTAGAAATACCTCTAGATTTTTACAGTATAATCAATGTTTCTGTTGTTCTTAATGTCACAGGCTTTCATAACACAACTCTCTGATAGACTCACTGCAAATGAGCAGGTATGAAAAAAAAGAAGCTTGTTTAGTTTTTAGTTTCGGAACTCTGGCGGAATGCAGACTCCACCGCGCCCCCTCCTGGCTGCCCCTCACCTCTGCAGCTGGATCCTCAGCGTCACCACGTGGTACACGTCCTGCAGCATGTCCGCCACCGTGGCCTCTGGCTCGTCGCTCAGGTAGTGGATCGGGAGCGGGTTCCAGCGGCCCACCTTGATGATCCCTGTGCGGACGCACAAACACACGCTGTGAGGAACCCCTTAACTATCTAACCTTTTAAGAGAGGAAGCACATTGCCAGACCTCTGGAGAACACCAGTTTCTGTCAGGAGTCCCACTTTGTGCACGTGCACAGGAATGAGCAGCATGGCTACAACAGGGGATGATTTTTCACTGTGTCTTATTGCTTTGACTCATATCAAAGTATTATGGTATCTCGCTGTAATCTGCAATAGTTGGATGTTCCCGGATTGTGACGATTCAAAGTAACTTACTTCCTGAAATGTCATGTAATTAAACACATTGGGAAATGACTTCAATTCTTCCCCCCTCTATTGTAGGAGAGAAGCTTTTTTACAAATGTGGATTATTGTGCTAATGTCATTATAGTTCAACCCTACACCTCTGCCTCTTTAGCCATGCTGTTCTGGATTGGGAGAGGGTACAATGTGGGTATGATTTCACTGTGCTTTATTACACTGTGCTGTGCTTTGACTATGGGAGAGGGCTGGTGCTTTCACTGTGCTTTATTACACTGTGCTGTGCTTTGACTATGGGAGAGGGCTGGCGCTCTCCATGAGCGCTAATAACACAAAACTCTACCTTGTTCCCTTCTAGGGTGCAGTTTTAGATTAAAATTCAAAACTAAAAGTAAAACTCAGATAAGATTTTATAGCTAGAAGGGAGCACTTCCCATTGGCACACAGTCCTGCAGTTCAAGGCTGAGCATTACATAATCTACACTTACAGAGGCAATTAAATCATCTATTCATTGTTTAATACACGTCGATAGGCTGCAATCAAATGTCCCAACCTGCTGATTTTAATTTCTGATCAGGGAAACACAGTGAAGAGCTTTACACAATCAAAGCAGTATTTTCTGATCTGGTCCCTCCCATTCACAGTATATATCCATTTCTGTCCATTCTTTAGCGGGAAGCCTTACCAACCTTTCGTTTTACAAATGCAGTCGTTACACATTGATCCAATGAATCTGTTTGTCCATCACCATTAAACACTCAACAGTGTGACATTTTGAAATACTAAAAGAAACCTAATAAATGTAACGACGCACATTAACACTAGAAGTCATTGTCAATGTCTTTAAATGTTAGAATGGTTTTGGATTAACACAGTAAACATTTTGAAGTGTGGATTCGTTTGATAAAGCACGAAGGGTCTCTTAATGATCCCAATGTGTTAATTATCAGCGAATGGGACATCAAGCTCGCAGGGGTGTGAGTGAGTTAGACACGCAGGCAAGAAAGGAAAAGAGAAGAAAAGAAATAAGGAAACAGTAATTGGAAAAGGAGAAATGAAAGGAATCCTGGATGAATGCTTTTTGAATCTAAACAATGTTGCCTTCAGGTGCCTTGATTACAGGGATCTGTGACTGTGCTGGTGACACTCGTAGCAGCTGACATGGAGCCTCACACACATTCACACATCTGCTGATAAAGACCACTCTGTTTCTAAGGAAGCTTTATGACTTGTAGAATGCAGTGAGGTCATTGTTATCAAGCTCCTGGAGAACACCCCAGCAAAAGCATGGCATGTGATTTACCAGAGTCCTGCAGCAAGGCTGTCAAGCTCAGTACAGGGTCTTGATAAAACAACGCTTCCTCTTCTTTAGATCACCTAATTCAGTGTGTACATTTTTCATAATCATGCTTGAGGAGATTTTATACAGAGAGCCCCACACACGCATTACCTCCCTCCCCTTGCCCTCTCTGAACTCCAATTGCAGAACTAAACTGCACTAATCTCATTAGGATCACTGTTGGGTCGAGTACAGAGCTGGCGACGTACACATCCCATTCCATTAGTCTTGAGGATTTATTTATCAGACCTCTGCATCTCCCCTTGAGTTGTAACTGGAAACCTCTGGTTCCAATGGGAGTCGTGACCTGCGAGGATATTGTCTATCTGTACAACCGGATCAAGCTGTTAGACTGTCAGACTGTCACAGCACAAGCGATCGCTGACAGCAGCCCTTGAACCAGGGTGCAGTATGTTTGACCTGAAGGGCTGGCCTGGGGTCTTTAGTCCTTGAATGTTTTCCAAGTAAACGCAGGGGTGGAAAATAAAAGCGAGGGAGGACACCAAGCGGTTCCAGCAAGGATGATGCTGCTCTGAGAGTCTCTCGTTCAGCTCTGTCTCTGTGTATTCTCTCTCTGGTGTGCTTGGAAACCGCACTGCAATTGTTTTCTGAAATGCTTTCTCTCCCGTCTGCAAATTTCATTAAAGCTGTAATTTTACAATAAACATTCTCAAAGGTTCTCAGGCTTCGGAACAGATCCGATTGCAGACCTTGGAGAGGGGGAGAGGGACGGGAGTGTGGGGCGTGGGGGGCAGTTCGTAAAATCAGGGGGGGGCAAAGAAGAAGAAGCACACACACACACACACGCATATACACATAATGTTATTGGTCCTGGTCATCTCTCAACTAAACAGCATCTGCTTAAAAAATCCCATAATATATTTCCCATAGTAAATGCATGGTGAAAGCATGGTAAAGTGTAGGTAAGCATATAAAAAACTCATGGCAAACCATGGTAAACTGTGGAAATTACATTAGATTTACCGTGGTGAACTTTTAGAAGGGTCTCCTCACACTCCAGATCGATAATGCAATGGGCTATAGTTACAGGGACTGTTAAACTGCGGGCTAGTTATGCTCTGTAAGAATGCATTTTTACTGCAGCGTCCAATGGAAGCCTCTGTCCACTGGATGCACCACACTCCCCCGCCCTGTCCCCCGGCCCTCACCCCAGCCCCAACCCCCAAGTTGCCTGATGACAAATCTACGGTTGTGTCTTGATGTCTTACATATGACAACAACCATGAACCCTTTGGAAAATTATTACCAGTGTTTAATTGTCAGAAGACTAAAAATATCTCTCCTTATATATGCTTATTATACAAAACCCTTCAGAGCCCTTCTAATTGAAACAAACACTAATCTCCCAGTTGATTATTGTCTGCATGAATTAAAGAAAGACACAGGCTCTTTTTGGGGGAATGTTTAAAAATACTGCAGGGTAGAAGTTATGCAGGACACAATTCAAAAAGGAAAAAAAAAATAGCATGGACTCTGTATAATTTTGGTTGTAAACCACAGAGGAAAAATGTATCATTTAAGCCAGAAATTATTCATTTAACATAAACGCTTAGTTTAAAAACAAAAAGCATTCATTTAATAAGCATGAAGGCTGTGGGTGGAGTTGCTGAGTTTTATCTGTCCATTACGGGATTGAAAAACAACGCAGGCGTTTCGAGGATTGCTTTTTTGTTGCTGTTGTTCTTTTACTTTTTTTCTAAATTGAACTTTTAGCACGGGGATTTCTGTTTTCGGTGCGGTACAGCAGGATAACAGAGTTTATACAGCAGCTCTGTTAAAAAAAATTAAAAATAGACCTATAAGTGTCTCAAACGAAATCCGGCAGGTATTTAATTTGAGACAGTTAAGGTGTGTGAGGTTGTTCCTTGCTCATGTAATAATGTTACAGGTGCTTTTTATAGTCATGTACTCTTTGGAGTAATAAGCTCTGAAACGCAGTCTCCTGGGTTTCTCCTGTATGATATAGTGCTAGTACCCTCGTACCCCGGGCCTGTGCGGCCGAGCTGTGGGAGTACCCCAGTGCCAGCAGAGCCGTCTCCACCAGCTGCTTGAAGAGGACGTCCTTCCGCACCAACACAAACTCGGCATGCTCCTCCTGACCGTCCACATCCGGGGGACTGTCCATCTGCTCCACCACGCAGAACACGGGGATCATGAGACCTGCAGCAACACAGGGACAGAGTTCCATCAGAAAAATACCATTCCATCAGCATTCCAGCAGAACAACAGAGTAACATCACAGCACAGAGTCAGAACAAGAGCATTACATCACAGTGTTCCATCAGAACAACACTGTTTAATTCCAGCATTCCCTCAGAACAAGAGCGTTACATCACAGAGTTCCACCAGAACAATACCATTACAGCATCGACTGACACAACACCATAATCAAAAGACCTGCAACTGAACTTATAAATCACGTAGGAGAAATCAACCAATCACTGTTAAGGAGTTGTCAAAATTCCACTCCATCTTAACCTGTGTATAGATGTCATACCGTGCAAAACAACAGAACCTCTCCAGTGCAGAGACACCCCTCTCGGAGCACAGACTGTGTGGGAGCTGAGCTGATCCACCTTCTTTACAGCAGTGATAAGGGTTCCTTCAATAATAATCCTGCCACACTGGATCACACTGCAGATACACACTGCATGTCCCCCACACCCACGGAGCAGCCTCCACACCACCGGCACGCTGATGCACTGCTAACCACCCTGCACACCTGACCAGTGTTTCTCTCAGCACAGCTCTCACAGCCAGCGTGAATGCACAGGTTTCTAACACTTTATCAAACAGCTGGTAACAGAAAAAAAAGGCAAAGCTATCATTACACTTCTCACACTATCACAGGATTACACTTCTCACACTATCACAGGATTACACGTCTCACACTATCACAGGATTACACTTCTCACACTATCACAGGATTACACTTCTCACACTATCACAGGATTACACTTCTCACACTATCACAGGATTACACGTCTCACACTATCACAGGATTACACGTCTCACACTATCACAAGATCACATCTGCACTAGATGTAAGACAGGGTTTGCAGAGAGCAGTTTAGATTCCTCACAGGCAGAGACCCTTAATC
This sequence comes from Acipenser oxyrinchus oxyrinchus, assembly GCA_030684275.1. Classification (NCBI taxonomy): domain Eukaryota; kingdom Metazoa; phylum Chordata; class Actinopteri; order Acipenseriformes; family Acipenseridae; genus Acipenser; species Acipenser oxyrinchus. The sequence continues at coordinate 4,561,932 of CM060257.1, read as the reverse complement.
AGATCTACAGCTGAAGAACAGCGTTGCCTTCGGGACATGCCCACACAAACACAGAGTCGGAGTTTCCGACGTGCCCCACTCCCTCCCCCACCTCTCTCCGCAAAGCTGGGATCAATGTAGGATCTGTAGCCACCAGTTTACACTGGCATGGAAGGGTAACAGATGCGGTGGTTGGTTAGTCATCACCAAAATAAAGTAAAATTCATTGATCTGAAACAATAATCACTTCCACATTTTCACTCCGGTCTCTGGTATTGGCAAAAACGGACTCCTTTCACTTCACTCTGCAGCGACCCAGCCAGCTGTCATGCAGCCTATTAACACTGTAAACAACAACCACCAATTCATCAGCCCAGACGCAAGCAGTCCGTCTATCGAGAGTCTGGTCTTTCAGTCGGGGGTGGGTATGAGCTGCTCTCAGCCCCTCAGTCATTATCAAGCCCTCCAGCCATCAGTCCTCCTCTAATTCTGTTTGACATGATGGAAGCTGCTGCCTGTTACTGCTGCCACTAAACACTCGGCTTGGGAGCGCGGGGTGATTTATAAATATTGAAGAAGGATTTGCTGGCAGTAAGGCTATTAGTAAAGGCTGGGGACTAGAGGATCACTAACCCGCGACAAGGAGGAGGGGAGGGAGTCCACTTACAAATCTGAATGTATTGAGATGTACCCGCCTGTGACCCTAACAAGCCCAGAGCTTTCTTTTCTTGAAAAGCTCTGGGCAGTGCTGAAAATGTAGCTGATATTCCTGTATGAGACTCGCACAAGCACACAGGTTCACAAGCTTGAACAGGAAAGTTAATGTTGGGAAACGAGAAATAAAAATCATTCTGTCAGTGGACTCAATAGGCCAACTAAGTTATTTAAAAAAAATGTAACCTCCTCTGTCCTTTTGTTCAGTATACTGGGCTACAGCCAGAGAGCCCTCGGGTACGGACCGTCACAATACTGAACATTCAATATTTCAGGGGAGGCTAAAAAGTAAGTTCTACACGGGCTTGAGAAACAGTTTTAAAGTATACACCCACCCCCGGGGACAGACCTTGGGCTGTATATTAAAAGCGCAGCACCTATCCTGTTTCTAAATAACCACTCCAGATCCTTGATTTGTCTGTGATTTGGATAACGGCTGTTTCTGATTGGTCAGGCTATGGGCGCAGGTGTGGCGCAGTGAACCAGTCCCTGCTTCCAGACTCTTTCTGGTGTCCAGGCTGCAGGTGTGTCCCAGCCCATCACTGTCTGTACTGCTCTTAATGACCTCCATCCGCTGCACGCCTCCACAGCAAGGCTCTATGCTGGGGAAATGACAGGTTTCCCAGCTTTATTAATAGAAACCCTGTAATCATCCGGAACCATGCCCTTCCCAAGTGCTCCTGACCCCTACAGGAAGGAGGAGGGAACTGCAGGGCGAGTCATCTTTCCTGTTTGCAACAGTGCAGACATGTGGGCTTGTAGACAATCCGACACACAAAGAAACACATATATTTAGAAATCTAAGAAGCTTTATTTTAATGCTGCTAGGAGACCTTCAATCAAACAGTCCCAGTTAAAATAATAATAATATGAATACTAATAAAATATGACTTCCCAGTTTGAACCAGTCACTTTATGTATTTGTGTTTCCTACCCATTAATCTTGCTCTGAATTTTCTTGTGGAGTAAATTACTAACGGAGAGCTGCTGCCAATTCCAGTAAGTGAATGCTCCCCAACAGGGAAATATAACTGTCAACACTGTGCTGTTCTCAACGGCTCTCTCTCTCTCTCCATTTCTCCCTCCCTCCATCCCCCTCTCTCTCCCTCTCTGTCGGTGTGGACCCTTTACCAGACAGGCTCTAGGGCTCTGTGAGTTAGGACTGATGTGAGTGGGGTAGAGTCAGCACAGCCCTGACTGGACAGCACACCATCTAATACAATGCACACCGGGCACATTATTATTATTATTAGTTTATTTAGCAGACGGCGACTTACAGAGACTAGGGTGTGTGAACTATGCATCAGCTGCAGAGTCACTTACAATTACGTCTCACCCCAAAGAGAGAGCACAAGGAGGTTAAGTGACTTGCTCAGGGTCACACAATGAGTCAGTGGCTGAGGTGGGATTTGAACCGGGGACCTCCTGGTTACAAGCCCTTTTCTTTAACCACTGGACCACAAAGCCTCCTGTGGCAGGCTCTCTCAAACAGAAAGGGTAAAGACTGCAGCTCACATGTAAGAAATACCCCATTCACCCACCTTTACACACACACACTGACACACACACACACACACACACACACACACTGACACACACACACACACACACACTGACACACACACACTGACACACACACACACACACACACACACACACACACACACACACACACACACACACACACACACACACACACACACACACAGACACACACACACACACACACACACACACACACACACACACACACACACACACACACACACACACACACACACACACACACACAGGGATCCCAGCTGCATGAGAACCGATCTGTGGTTGCAAACGCACATTCCCTTTTCCTGGCTTCAAAGAGAACTGCCATCCGTACAGCGGAGTCACACACACAGGGCATTCGTTTTTTTCCTCAGAAAGATCCCTAACACGCCTTCGTGCTCTAGGAGGCTATCGTTTAAACGTACAGTACATAGTCCGGTAACTATATGTCTTGTTGTCGGGAAGGCCGGTCCAGTCGCTGGTAGCACATCAGTGCAGCGCTGAACGCTTGTGAAGAGCTCATAAAGTTTTCTGTGGCTGCCATGGTATGGAAAAAAATTACCAGCACCAAAAACATGCAGTTTAATAAAAAATAAATGTTGTAAAGATCAAAGGTTACTGTTAGTAACAGCACTCTTTTTATTTCTAAGCCCGAGTCCATGCAGCTGTCTGGTCCTCACACAGGACACAGAGTCCCCTAGCAATAAGCAGGGCTGACAGCACACTAGCAACACATGCTACAGAAACGGCAAGATCGGAGCAGATCACAATCCAAGAAGAAGAAGAAGAGTTGCCCAGGCCTGACCCTGCTGCTGCTGCTTGTCTTTCTGAGATCTGATAACAATTCCAGGTGCTATGATTTTAGGTAAACAAACTGTCCACACCAGCAGTTCCCAAGCCCAGTCTAAAGCGCACCAGTGGGCTCAACAGAGCTCTCAAACATGTCTTCTCAATAAATACAGTACACCTGGTACACCTGAGTGTAACTGGTAACCTGTCCCCCTGCAACACTCTGCCCCTGAGGGAAGAAATAGAACATCTGACCTCATTGACCCAATCCGGTCAAACTGAAGCTGCGCAGAGAGTATTGCTCATGCCGAGTCCCGAGGGCTGGGCTCTTACCTCCGAGTAAGCGTGTTGTGGCCCCGTTGAGGCGGCTGCGGGCCCCCGTGGGGCTCCCATTCTGCTCTAGGCGCCCCATCTTCCCGGGCGGAGGGCCCTTTGTGTCAGGGCTGCTGCTCCTCCGCTCAGGGCTGTCCCGCAGACCGGGGCTCTCGCTGCGCCGCTCCATACTCCTCCAGTCAGCAGAGGGCGCTCCCACCAACGAGTACGGGCCTGCAGGGACACAAACAGACGGGCAGCACTGTTATTAAAACAGGGCACGCACACACAAAGGGTCCTCATAGACACGTAACAATCTCACAGTTCTGGATATTTGTATAAAATCAAGCTAAAGCTCTGTAAAGGATATACTGTCAACCAGAGAACCAAAGGCAAAAAATACCACTTTAAAGAGGAGTTTGACAGAACATTATATTATATTCAGGAAGGGGGGAGGGTTCAGACCAAATGGAGGGCAGAAGGATCATGGAGCTGGAGAGTTTTTTTTTTTTTACTTTACAAAGAAAGCTAAGAAATGTTTTACAAACAAAAGGTTCAAACAGCTGTGGAAATGGCACTAAAATGAATATAAAGAGTAGAGAAGTGGATCAGATCTGTGGTAGTTGTATATGTTGTTTGCTAATATATTTTTTATCTTCTTTTATCTTCTTATTAACTAGTTGTTTGTTTGTAACATTAACATGGGTCTTTCTGAATTAAAATAAAGGAGTCTGTTTTAAATAAAGGCAAAGCTGCCCTATCAACACCAGCAGGACATTATAAACACGTCTTCTACATAAAAAAGACTTTTTGGCAAAATACTTGTTTCCCATTCCGTCGTCACTAACCCTCCGACCCCCACCCAAATAAAAATTCTAGTTTGCAAATCAATGGATAGCCCACACCAATTAAACAAATCCAAACCTGGTATAGTAATAAAAACACATACTGTAACAAAACAGTGAAGAGGCAAGGATATTCCAACTGAAAACAAATTAAGTTGGAATGAAAAAGAATGACAATTAAGATGATCACATTAGATTATGGTTATGTCAGTTTAAATATTATATTACAAAAGGTGCAAAACTTCCAAATT
>CM060257.1:4540000-4547500 GCA_030684275.1 Acipenser oxyrinchus oxyrinchus | reverse complement strand
TCTGTCTGTGTGGCTGTCCGATTCCGGGGGAAATAAGAACCGGTGCGAGAGAAGACTGACCCTGAGTGTCACTTTCAATCTCTCTCCTGCCGCCGCGACTGGTGACTGACAGCGGAGTCAGAAAGGGAGAGAGAGGGCGAGGAAGAGCGAGAGAGAGAGAGAGAGAGAGAGAGAGAGAGAGAGAGAGAGAGAGAGAGAGAGAGAGAGAGTGTGTGACAGAAAAAAAGGAAGGGGCAGTTCAAATTGTTGTATACGTCGTGTGACCCGCTGATGTTTTTGGGGGAGGTCGACCCTGTTCACACTGTTATAATTCATCTCAGATATTCTGGTGGCGACTGTTTTTTTTTATTTTTTATTATTTCTGCACGTTTAACATTAACGATGTCCGGTCTCTACGCTACTGCCAGCTTTTATAATTACATTTAATCTGTAACCGTCAGGACATTGAGATCGTGATGAATATTTAATGAACGCACGGAGAGAACAGGAGTTCACACCTTTTAAATTAAATAAGAGAAGTACTTTTCAAAAGTAGAAACTTTTTTTTTTCGTACTCTTACAATTTCAGGTATATATGTGTAAACGTCTTTTATTTATTTATTATTTGTTTTTTAAGCTGCTCTTTTTTGTTGTGCTTGGATAGTTTTGTAGTCCTATAGCTTGTGGGTTCACCATCAGGTGTCTCTCTGATCTCTATTTATAGGGTTATGGCAGTTAATAAGTAATGAGATTGGGGTAAAATTGGCCCCACCGCCCTCCCCCTTGTGTGTGTGTGTGTGTGTGAGGGTGTGTGTGTGTGTGTGAGGGTGTGTGTGTGTGTGTGAGGGTGTGCTCGTGTGTGTCTGTGTGTGGGTGTGCGTGTGTGTCTGTGTGTGTGCGTGTGTGTCTGTGTGTGTGTGCGTGTGTGTGTGTGTGTGTGTGTGTGTGCGTGGGTGTGCGTGTGTGTCTGTGTGTGTGTGTGCGTGTGTGTCTGTGTGTGTGCGTGTGTGTGTGTGTGCGTGTGTGTGTGTGCGTGGGTGTGCGTGTGTGCCTCTGCTCGGATGACTGTTTTATTAGATGTCTTGTATAAATAAAACAAATGCACTGTCAGGTAAAATTAGTTAATAATAAACCGCATTCTTGATAGACAGATGACTTTGGCTTTTAATAATTTATGAGAGTGACTTCGTATATTTGGAGAGAGACACACAGAGATACATGCACCAGCGCTGCTGTTGCGTTGAATATTTAATAAAGTAAACAGCATCTCTATTTACTGTGTAATAAATACAACGTTCATTAAATTGGTTTCGGATACATGCAGCACTAAAAATAATGTTGAATCAAAAATCATGAAAGGAAATTGGAGCACAGCGGGGCTGGTCGACATTTTTAAGACTGCGCTGCAGAGAATTCATTTTTAAGACTGCGCTGTAGAGAATTGATTTTTAAGACTGCGCTGTAGAGAATTCATTTTTAAGACTGCGCTGTAGAGAATTTATTTTTAAGACTGCGCTGTAGAGAATTCATTTTTAAGACTGCGCTGTAGAGAATTCATTTTTAAGACTGTGCTGTAGAGAATTCATTTTTAAGACTGCGCTGTAGAGAATTCATTTTTAAGACTGAGCTGTAGAGAATTCGTGTTTAAGACTGCGCTGTAGAGAATTCATTTTTAAGACTGCGCTGTAGAGAATTCATTTTTAAGACTGTGCTGTAGAGAATTTATTTTTAAGACTGCGCTGTAGAGAATTCATTTTTAAGACTGCGCTGTAGAGAATTCATTTTTAAGACTGCTCTGTAGAGAATTCATTTTTAAGACTGCGCTGTAGAGAATTCATTTTTAAGTTCATTATGTGTATTTTACGACACTGCTCCCAATAAAAAAGCAAACGTACTTAAAACAGTTGTTTAATAATTCTGTATTGGAAAAAAAGACATAGCATATACTGTTGCGCGGATAAATTGCTTTTTTACAAGGTCCAAATCAATCTCTTTTTCAATGATTGTTTCCGCGCCTCCGGCTTTGTTATCGTTATTAGTCTCTTGCCAGCTGACTTGGGTCGAAATGCAAACTTCGTGCAAACTCTATGCCAATAAATACATTTAAAAAACTCCATTCAATCTTTTGAACTTGTGCGTCTAAAGGTGGACCAATAATAGCGAATTCATCTAAGGCTGCAAAATTACTATGAACGAGACTGAAATTAAACAAAAAAAAAATAGAAAAATGCTAATTTCTCAATTCCCTCTAAATAATATTGACAGATAGACTGATTAGGGGTTCTAATCGGACAAGCAAGTGAAATGATGCGGTGTTGTTCTGTCAGCATTTACCGTTTGCTGTGCGATACTGCGTAATGACAACCAGGCCCACTGAAGGAAATTATAAATACCATGCTAGCTCGACTGTCGCCGTGCTTCTGACTGCTTGCATTGTAATAATAACTTAATAAAACGAATTTTTAGCGTGTATTCTGAGAAAGTGCCCTCTCACTTCATCCAAACTTCCGTGCGCCCTTAAAAAGCACTGCATGTACGGTGGCGCCAGAGTGCCATAAGGAAGCTGTAAAACAAATAGAAATAATGTCGGAAAAAAAAGTTGTAAAAAAACCCCAGCTGGTTTAAAATCAACCCTGTTTAAAATGGGTGTGATTAACATAAGACGATAAATAAGTGTCAACGTTTTAAACGAAACGAGCTTCTCTACTTTCTTTTAATTGCGCAATATGAAGGCTATAGATTTTAATCAGTGTTCTAGCTGTGGAACGGCGCTGTTGTCAACGGCGAGCATTCTGCAACAGAACTCACGCGGGGCTCGCGTTTAGCCTACCGCGTTCTGAAATGAGATCATCCTGTTTAGGTCTGATGAATAACCCATCTGATGCAATTTGTACTATTTAAGAAATAAAAGTCGAGGTAGCTGGTGTCCCATCTCTCGCCTCCACTGTCTATCTGCGGATGTTTCAGAGATTTGAATCACAAAAGGTGTCCGACTAGATTCTGCAGATTGCCGTACTGGGTTTCTGTATTCAAATCGAATTCCCCACCATCGACCCCGCATCAAATCATGTGTTCATTATCAGGCAACAACAGCCCCACAACTTTCTAAAATAAAAGCAGCCATTTGATATGAATTACACCCTCAATGCATGCATAAAGACATGCAATATAGTTCAAAAACAAATCGGTGCAAAAACAAGTTATACAATCAAGGTCTATACTACTATAGCAAGGTTTATTGAAATTATTATTAATGTTAATTAATGAACATTATTTCAAATTCGTTGACATTAGATGTCTTATGTGTGTGTATATTTATGTATATGCTGATAAGAGATAGTATTGAGTGAATGCCACCTTACCTTGCTGTGAATGAAAGCGCAGTAATTATTAGTTCATAGTAATAGCAATGCCCTGATACTAGCTGCTGAATATTCTTCAAATGGAACTCAGGAGTTGTGAAATTCTCGGTGCTGTCCGCCCGCTGCTTGTGTTGTGAGCTCGAGCTCCGAGCAGTTGGCTTTTCCACTGGCTCGCGCTGTCCTGATTCGTCACTATTGTTATAGATCTGGTGATGGTGGTGACAGCAGATCTAGATATAGATCTAGATATAGCATACATATTCATATTCATAGTCATATACATATACATATACATATACATATACATATACATATACATATACATATACATATACATACTCAATCCAAACACAATCATGACGAGCGATATAAACAAAACCCGCAGAAATGCAGCGGGACTAAATAGCAAACAAACATCCACGCGTGTATTAATAGTATCTTTTCTTTTTCATTTTTAAATATACACATAAAATAACGTGTCTTGCGATCTGTGGTGGCGTGATTCATTCTGAGATTTAAAAAAAAAACTACATGTTGGCGATCATGCTACAGAAATAAACGAGTCAACACAAACGACTAAACACACTAACACACATACATTTACGGGAGAGTGTTTGTACAAGATTGGAAATGTGTGTTTTTAATAACACGTTATTGTTAGGTTAACAATCGTAACCGGAGTGGAACAAAATAGAGCCACATAAATCAATGCAGAACGGATTTCTTTCGCTCGGCGTGGAGTTTAAAATGAAGTATTTAAAGCGTTTTAGACCTTGAGCGTATGATTTGTTACACCTACGTTTAACCTGTTGACTCTTGGCTCTGAAAAATCAAACTCTATTTCAATTGCATTTCACCAAAACCCCACGACTACTGTCACGACTGAAGCACACAGAGACTCATGGTAGTTCCCTTCCATTTCTTACAGTTCTATTATTTTTACATTGATTTATAGAATTTGAATGTTCTTTCTCTGCGGACCTGATATGTCTTCTCTTTGTATCCAGACTATACTACTACTACTACTACTACTACTAATAATAATAACAATAATAATAATAATAATAATAATAATAATAATAATAATAATAATAATAATAATAATAATAATAATAATAATACGAGTGGTCTATAATTAAATAAGTGGTATGACATACATTGGCCAAATCACAATTATAATTTTACTAAGAATAGTTACAGATATAATATCGACATTTAATTAATGCCATGCAACTGAATTTCATCAAAAGGCTTTACGTTATTATTATTATTATTATTATTATTATTATTATTATTATTATTATTATTATTATTATTATTATTCGTAGTAGTTGTATTAAATATTTTCGATGATTATTATTATAGACATAAACATGCTTAATATTGTCAGTTTGCGTTTTTTAAAATTCAATTAACAATCATAAAATATTTTTAGTATACAATACATATTGACGGGCTCCAGTTTTGATGGAGATCGTTTGACTTAAAAACTCAGAAATGACAGAGACTAACAAATAGTTCATAGCATTTATTTTTCTGTACACTTGAATTCTGAAAGCGCATATAATATACCTGTTTTAAGTGCCGCACTTTAATGTTGTAATCGGTACTTACTATATATATATATATATATATATATATATATATATATATATATATATATATATATATATATATATATATATATATATATAACGATTCTGCTGCAGTTTAAAGAAATAATTCAGTTATAATTCCATTTTAATATTTACTAACACAGCGATCACGAAATAAAATCATTTATACCTGCGGCCTATACGCGTAAAATGTATCAATAATCGGCTTTGCAATGTGCAGATATAAAGAGCATAGGCGCAATGTATTATAACAAATCAAAGTTGGTGAATATGCACCCAGACTGCTGGTTAGTTACCCGAGGCGCAGTGTCGATGTGCGCGCAAAGCAAATCGCTTATTCGGGCAATTCTGAACAGGATAGCGGCGTTTCTTTCTTGTTGTTTTCTTTTTATTCAATTCGGTTGCAAATTCTTCTCCGAACAAGCTATACCTGGCGCGTGACAATATTTAAAATGAGAAGCTCGCATTTGTAATTGAAACAAACAGCAGGCGAGTTTTACAAACCCCCCTCTGTGATTTAGATGGATTTCAGTAACAAGGTGCAAGGTCGTTCTCAAGCTAAACTTGAAGTCTATATACAGGAGAAAACAAACGCCTTGATGCTGCACATTTGTAAAAATACAAACACAATAATAGCATTTTCTTTAAGATCTACGTTCGTGCAGTTTTATTAAACGTGATGCGATGATTTTACCCAGAGAGCTCGCGAAAGGCCCGTTTAAAAATGGAAGAGAGTGAATGAAATGATTTAAAGAAAGGCTGCATCTGGGCATTATCAACCTGGCGCAAGATTAACAGCTTTCCAATAGACGATGTTTGAAGTTAAACAAGGAAAGCGCCACATTAACACACACACACACACACACACACACACACACACACACACACACACACACACACACACACACACACACACAACTATAACGCTCTCTCTCACACGCTAAATATTCCGTTTCATGTATGCTTACACACAAATACAATTAAAGGCATTGACCTCAAGCCACAACTCCCCCATACCCCCCGGCCCTGAAAACAAAACAAATATATATGTGTGTGTGTGTGTGTATGTGTGTGTGTGTGTGTGTGTGTGTGTGTGTGTGTGTGTGTGTGTGTGTGTGTGTGTGTGTAAGGTGTATATGCCCATATATTGCCTATTCTCTGCATACACACTGCTGGCACCTACCCCTCCTAGCAGATGCACGAAACAGCGCAACCTGGTGGACACTCTAGGAACAGCATCAGTTCTATCACAGCTCAGGCATTTTCAACGCTGTGTGGGAGAAAAAATACCGGCAGCACGCCAAACACCACAGCCCCAAAAAATACTACGACGACTACTACTACTACTACTACTACTACTACTAATAATAATAATAATAATATTTCATGATAAGTAAACCCGAAGATATCTTTGCCTGAAGTGGTTCTTTTGGAGTTCCAGAACACGCCAGTTCTCTCACATCTCGAGGATCTACATGTATTATGATTTTATTTGTTTTTCACTCTGCACCCTGATCAACAATAATAGCACCCACATGCCCTTTGTATTCTGCCATCTTAGAATATAATAAAAACAGTGCAGCCCGCAATTCAAACAGTGCAAAATAAAAACAGGAGTTTCATGTGAGTGTAAGTGAACGCGGCGGCGCATTGAAATGTGTTAAACTTACACAGCGGATTGTGTGGGGCGAATGAAAGATCCCTATCAGAAAACAACACAGCGTGCAAAACAAACGGGAGGCCTACAATACACAATTCATGAAGGAGAATCGTTACTGTCAAAGAAAACCTGCCCTCGGCTGTACATTTATAATATACGGTGGGTCCCTATATCGCTTAATCAATATAGCCGCATTTAGAAATACATTTTGATCTACAAGTTAGTCAAAAAAGACAGACGGACAGACAGACAAGACACTGGACACATCTTACATACAAACACTTGTGACAACATACCTGAACCTCAAATTATAATCGAAAGAGTCACTGAAATAAATGACTTCTTACAGGCGTTTAGAATCTCATTTACATTTAATTACGATTGGCAAAACGCGAAACTTATGTTTTTATTTGGTCATTTTTGCATGCGTTTGTTTATTTGACGGCGTATTTGTAGATTGGTTGGTTTGTCCGGTTTTGGGTCACAGTCGCTGTGCATGGCTAATTTAAAAGTTTAAAAGAGCATTTCATCCAATGCGAAGCAGAGGCTTGTAAGAGCCGGCGACTATCGCCACTACCCATTTAAAGAGTGAAAAGCACAGGGCTCGGTGTTTACCAGTGCCAGTCTTCCTCCGATTCATCAAGCTCGCTGACAGGATTTCCGACAAGCACGCGATCAAGCCTTCACTTCATTCATTATATTAAACCTCGTTTCAATCTAAAACAGAAAGAGGCGCCGATTGCTGTACCATTTCACAGTGTCAATCAAGGTAACTTTTACTTAACCATTTACAAGACAGCTATAGAAAGGACAGACAGACAGACAGACAGACAGACAGACAGACAGAGAGACAGACAGACAGACAGGCAGGCAGACAGACAGA